>JADRCD010144865.1:2391-23324 GCA_019843815.1 Montemys delectorum
CTCTCTCTCTCTCTCTCTCTCTCTCACACACACACACACACACACACACACACACACAAAATTTCCTTTTCCTTTCTCTTACTTAGTCTGGAGCACCCATCAGTGCACAGTGCTGACTATACCATTAAACTCTCTGGAAAAACACTCTCAGACAAACCCAGAGGTATGTCTCCTGGGTGAGTCAAAATCCAAGCAAGTTGAAAATGGAGATTAAGCATCGCACAGGAAATTTTTTCATTCAATTGTGACAGTTGTGTTGGAAATCATTGCTGAAGTATCCACTGCATTATCCTTTCATGACTTTTCTGCTTATTTAGCTTTGTTTATGGAGAACTTGGTTGGCATGCTGATAAAAAATAAAATGAATATTTGAAGTTTTAAAGGGAGCTTACCGTATGAAGGAGCTACTAGATGTTGCTGAGTATGACAGTGAAAGTTTCAGAGCTTTTACATTTGGGGGGGGGGTTGTTTGTTTTGTTTTGTTTTGTTTTTGTCTTTTGTTTCTTTTGGGTTTTTTGGGGGGGTTGTTTTGTTTTGTTTTGTTTTTATGTATAGAGTGGTTTGCCTGCAAGTGTCTGTGCGTGTGTGCATCATATGCATGCCTGGTACAATTGGAGGCCATCTCTCCAACCCCAAATGTCATGGTTTGATGTAATAGGAGATAAAGATGGGTGTTGGCCTGGAGCTTAGAGGAAGACTTCGCTCGTAGACAGCCTGTTCCATAAAACACTTCAGCTATGGATGTCTCCTGCCCTGTGAAATGGGCACTGGCCATTTACTCCACCCTTTTCCACCATTTTTAGACTTAAATTTTCTGCTATGTATCACTTTGGACAAGCAAAGAGTTCATGGGTAGCATTCCTAAAACCACAGGCAGATCCTGCTTATGGCTACAGAGTGAAGGTAAAAGTATAGAGGCTGAAAAGATGGCTCGGAGGTTAAGAACACTGGCTACTTTTCCAGAGGTTTCAGATTTAATTCCCAGAACCCACATGGTGGCTCACAACCATCTGCAACTCCAGTCTCAGAGGATCCAACATCCTCTTCTGGCTGCTGTGTGTACCAGGCATGCAGGTGCTGCACAGATGTGCATGCAGGTGAAATATCCATATAAATACCATTTTTTCTTTCTTTAAAAAAATATTTATTTATTGTATTATTTTATGTCTATGAGTATTTTGCCTGCGTGTGTGTATATGTGTCACCTCCCTGCCTGGTGCTCCTAGAAGCCCAAAGAGGATGTCAGATCTCTGGTGACTAGAGTTACATTTGGTTGTGAGACATCCTCATATGTAAGAACAAGTGTTTTTAACTGCTGCGCCAATTCTTCATGTCCATAAATAAAATTTTCCAAAGCAAGGTCCTGACCGTGTCCTCCTGTGCCTGTCCTCAGCCCTGGGTTTCCTTCATTCTTTTCTTCAATCCATAACAACACATGGGTTGTTTTTTTTTTTCCTGAGCCAGGGAGAGTAGTGGCCACTTTCAGAGCAAGGAGATGTGAGTCCTCCCATCACTGATTGCCTAACACAAGTCATTCCCAACTTTATTCCTGACACCCTAGACAAGAGCACCCATGAAGAAAATGACCAGCCGTGCTCAAGTGTCTCCTGTTTCCAGTTACTAAGGAATGCCCTTTTCTGCAACACCACCCTAGAGTACCTCCAAAAGTGTTCTACTATTCTAAATAGAAGATAACCTGACTATGTTATACTGACAACCCAAGTAATCAAAAAAAAGTAGACATCTGCATTGCAAAAGTAATGAGAAGGATTCCTACAGCAAAACGAACAAACAAAACCAAGGTGCTGGAAAGGTGGCTCAGTGGGTAAAGCACTCGCCAGAAGTGTTCAGACTTGATTTTGAATCTCAGATCCCATGTAGAGTTGGGCGCAGTAGCACACGTTTTTAATAAGTACACTTCTACAGCAAGATAGGAGGGAGGCAAAAATAGAATTCCCAGTTCTCAGGCCAGCCAGGCGAGTGTGCTCAGTAGCGAGCAAGCACAGAAGAAAGACCTTGCCTCGAACAAGGTAGAAGGCAAGAACCAACACCTGAGGCTGTCCTCACCTCCACACACCGTGTGGAGACACTTACACATGGACTCTCACACAAACAGAGGCACACACTTATGTGCACACATGCATCACACACACATACACACATGCACAAGGAAAACATGAAATCAATATTCAGAAAATGAAGACAAAGTACTTTTAAGTTTGAAAACTCCCCAGAAGGAACCATACACAAAAAGAGAAGCCATTTCCAGTACCAAATTTTATTGCTGTTTTTTTGGTTTTTAAGTGGTGCTAAGTAGCTCAAGCTAGCCTTGAGCACATGATCCTCTTCCTGCAGTTTCCTGGATTCTGGGATTACAGGCATATGCTACCATTCTCAGCTTTCCTTGCTGAATGTCTTAGACAAGTCCGTTTTTTTTTTTTTTAAGATTTTATTTTTTATTTATTTTATGTGTATGAGTACACTGTAGCTGTACACATGGCCATGAGCCATCATGTGTGTGGCTGCTGGGAATTGAACTCAGGACCTCTGCCAGCCCCGTTCACTCCAACCCTGCTCACTCTGGCTTGCTCTGGCGTAATTCACTGTAGCTGTCACTGTAATTCACTGTAATTCATTGTAGACGCGCCAAAAGAGGGCATCGGATCTCATTACGGGTGGTTGTGAGCCACCATGTGGTTGCTGGGATCTGAACTCAGGACCTTCAGAAGAGCAGTCAGTGCTCTTACCCACTGAGCCATCTTGCCAGCTCAACAAGCCCGCTTCTATAATTGAATATATGTCAACTTTATAATTGAATATACATCAACTCCTGAGGGACAGAAGTGACCTATGAAATGCTAGAAGCTGACAGAAGTGGCAGATACAAAGCCCGTAGGTAGCTAACAGAGATGAAAAAGGAAAGCACAGTTGCCTCTGAGAACAGAGGACACTGAAAGACATTCTACATCCCACCAGTTGTTTGAGGATTCATACAAACTCAAGTAGGGAAAATGCCAACTTGGATGCTTAAGCCCTACAAGGACTAGACACAACTGGTAAAGGTCACTCAAGGTTGGGCCTGACTACAGAAGAAACTGTAGCAACTGCTTCCCTGTGTCATAGGTCACATTCCAGGACCATCTTGCTCCAAACTAACATATACTTCCTTGGCCTTGACTATAAGAGCTGAAGTTGTCTGAAAGCCTTCTCTAGACCAGGCATGTGTGAAGGTTTTAAACATATGATCTTGCTTAACACCCTCAGAGGTAGGCTGACGGTGAATGGCCCTCAAAGCACAGGTGGGGAGATGGCACATGAATGTTGTTAACTCAAGGCTGCTGAGCTGGGATTTGAACCTGGCATCTGGCCCTGGCGTACACATCTATTCGCTGTGCGGGTCAGGAGATGAAAACAGCGGGCAGAGACTCCAGGTACTCATTCCAGGAACTTTCAGCCCTCCTCTAAGGCTTATCATGCAATGCACTTAGTTTTCACAGACCTGATTTCTGCAGAGTTAATCAGGCTCAGAATGTCTTTTCTCCCAGAGGTTGGCAGGCACTTGAAATGCTCTCTAGTGCCCCCATCAGGAGGTAGCTGGTAAGAAACAAGGTAAAGAATTCTCTTGTGAAATATGGTGGAGTCTCTCTTCCAGGTAGTTTATTAAGTGAAGACCTGATATAACTAAAATTTTTCAGTAATCCAGCCTTTAATTTTTTTTTCTTGTGCTGGGGACTGTATCCAGGCCATGTGTATACGAAACACACACTGAACCACTGGCCTATGCCCCAGCTCCCTATCCACTGCATTTTTAACAGAAGTCAGGGGCCCCAGAAGCCATGGAGCCATACAGCCTCTGAAAATACAGTCTCAATCCATGCTTGTCATATTTTCTAGAAAGGCCATCTTTCATTTTCATCAGATTTTCAAAGCACTTAACTAAAAATGTACAAAAGTCATTACTGTCTTTGCTCTGCAGGCACGGGAATAAGTTAAACATTATTGTGTGACAGGCACCTTAGCGATAAATACAAATCTTCAATGCAGTGCGAGGGGCTAATCTCCTTTTCTATTGACAATCCTTTTAGCATTTTGGAAAGCACACTGAAGCTGGAAGGAAATCCTGGCTCTTGTGACAGCTGGACCATTGACCAGCCATACGTTCCAAAGAAAGCCCAGCTTTCTCCAAGGCCTCAGCAGGCTCAGCTTCAAGGAGCATGACAAGATGTGTCCTGGCTGCTGCATACAGGACTCCACTTGTGGGCTTGAAATTCATGGTTGTCTGGGGGAAATGACCAGTGTTGTATACAAGATTTTCCTAAGTTTGGGGCATGATTAGAATTGACAGCAGTCTTCTTGCTGACTGAACAAGCGAAGGACCCTTCACCTTGACAGAAGGTGGGCATTGCAGTTAAAGGAAAGGCACGTGCTTGTCCATTCCTAGGCTGGAAACTGGAAGACACAACTGTTTTCTCAGGTTGCCAGCCCCATGATGAACAGCTGCCAATAGAAAAGATCACACTCCTGCTTTCAGGTCACAACAGTGAAGGCTGGTGGTCTCTATCTCCCATTATCTTTTTAATGTGGTCCATTGGCTTGGCACAGTTCCACTGCAGGTAATGACTCTCAAAGACTTGGTAGGAGTGAGGTCGGGATCATGGTTTCTGGACCTAATCTTGTCCAGAAATTCACTAACTAAATATGACTATGGAGTGTATGTTCCTAGTCTTCACCCCCTAAATTGTCTACCTGTCTTAATAAGCTCTCATGTCCCTAAACCCCAGAGGCTACCCAAGCCCCTTCTGAAGAACCAGCTTATAATGTTTTTCGGCAGTCTTTACTTGAAATTGTTTTTATCCTTTGGCCTCGTGGCTTTGTATCTCTGAGCCTAATGACTGTTTCTGTTTAACTTTCAGATGCTTAATTACAGTGGAACACTTCAACACCATTAAATTAAAACAAGCCAGTAGCTTGTTCTTGATCGTGGCCTGGAATGCTTCCAAATGACGTTGACAGCAATATCAGATATTTAATTCATACCACACATTTAGCTAACTCTGGGACAAAATTGTGAAATGCCTTGTACAAATCTGCTCGTGAGCTAGGAACATTCGGCGAGGGCAAGGCTAATGAGTTTTTAGCATTCCGCTGAGACCAGAGTCTCCCGCCTTAGAGTATAATGACTTTCCAATTTGGTTTTCATAAGGGCCGCTTATATTACATTTTGCAAAAAACTAATGAAATTACATATTTCTTGTAATCATGGTTTTATTTACATGGCCATGTGACCAAGCCTATTATTTGAAGTTGGCAAGTGAGCAGACAAGCCCTCAATCCATGGCTTTCTGGTGTGGAAAGCAAGCTTTTTAGGCGCTATGAAACCCTGCAATGCAGGTAGGTGTGTCCGACAGGAGTTAGAGGCAACATAAGGTCCCTGTAAGATAATATTCTTGGGGGATGGATGTTAAGAGTTAGTTTGGGTCTTTACAACATCAGTCATATGGGTATTGTTTGCATCTGACAGTTTTTCTTTTAAGATTAATGTGCTTATGAAAACCTTGTGCGTTACTCTGCGAGGCAAGCTTGAAATCCATCAGCATTACCATCGGAATGGCACAGCGCTGGGAGAGAAAACCAAATGACAAACAGAATCTGGTTTTCAGAGGCCAGTGTGTGTTGAGGAGAAATGATCTGAAGCCAAAATTGGCCCCCTTCCAGAAATTCCTCCTGCTATTCTGTTGGCACAGCCCATAACAGGGGAGAGCTGAGGGACAGGGGAGGGACAAGACATGTTCCCTAGAAGATGCTTGATTGATGGAAAACTTGCTCTTTATAGTGAACAATGGTCACAAATAAAGCTAAGTCCCGGAGCTTAGATAAACAAACAAACAAATAAATGTGTTAAAAATGAGAGTCCTCCTGGATCACTAGGCAAAGTCACTTCTAACATCTCCATTTGTTGGGGACATCACCACGGTGGACATCACCATTAGTTGGTGATGACCAGTTGCAACACATGTTGGGAAAGTTTATCATCTGGTTGGATTGGAGAACAGAAAGGGGCCAGTGGCTTAATGGGAGGAGAACGACAAAGGACCTCATTAGCATAAAAAGTCTTCCTTTACATCTTGCAAAAGGACACTAGAGCCCAGAAGATAAGAGGGGAAACACCTGGCTTGGTCTCCAGCTCAAGAGCGAATCACACTGATGTCCAGCCAGAGAAGCCTCGCTGATAGCTGTGGATGTAATGGCTATGTCAAGCCCTTGTAAGGCTCAGGATGAACTGACATCATACAAGGATGGAGATGGATGCCAGTTCTGGCAGGTAGAAGGAGGCCAGAAAGGGGGCTGGAAAGCCCCACCCAGGCCTCTGAGTTGACAGCCCACTAAGCTGAGAAGGATGAGGAGAGGTTTCACCACCACCCCCATCATGTTGGCTACCATTTTTCTTGATTTCAGGCAGTTTCATTTCAGCACAATTTGGGCTGATCCCACTTTCTCAGCTCAGAAGATGGGTGGCCAGAAACAGATGAGAACAACACTTGAGAGTTTCCTCGATACACAGCTTTTCTGAGTCCCAAATCACTTCCAAATGCAGAGACTCAGCCAAGTGCCAAGAGATCACGCTGCACGAGGCAGCTGCACATTCGAGAAGGGAGGAATTGGTGGGACCCCGAGGCAGTCTCTGCCAGTGGACTGGGCCAAGAGGCTGTCACTGCCTAGGCACCGAGGCAGCCGAGGGGGGGCGGCTGGATTTCACACCATCTCAGCCCGGCAGACACTCTGCCAGTGAAAGGGGGTTGCCTTCTGTCTGGTCCGGGCCAAGACTAAGTGGCATGAGGAATAACCAGAGAGCAGATTCCTCCAGCTGCCTGGGATGCAATCCTAGACATCTGCATCCAGGGAGCCCCTTCAAGGCTTCAGGCCTCTGAAGACGGTGAAAACTGGAATTCAGCCTGGTTGGCTGGAGATGGATTTCTCAACAAACAGCCTGCATGTGCATCTGTGTGGCTTTCAAGGAAGGGAGAGAGACCTGGGGTCTGGAGCTGCTAAAGTTGCATAAGCCTCTGCAGGGGTCTCATCTCTTCACTTCCCTCATATCTCACGGTGAGCATAGATGATGTCATCCCTGGAGCCTTCCTTGGGCAGGTGGGCTTCTGAACTTGTCCGAGGGGATATGAGGGCAGAAATTATTATTCTGCACCTTGCCTTCCCCGGTAAGTAGGAAGATGTCCCTCCAAAATGGCCTCCTTTAGAAGGTAACTGCATGGTGGCTCTGCAAGGAGGCCATTGGCCTTCAGTGGTCACGTCTCTCAATTTAACTTGCATAATAGAGGCAGTCCAGTAGAGGTAGGGATGGAGTTGGTGTGCCAGGCTCACTCACTGACACCCACTTCCATACTGTCCCTGAGCAAGCTATTAACAGCCTGGCACCTTTACCCCACATTTACAAAAGGCGCTGACAGCAAGGAATTTGTGGCTTACTGGGTTTAAAAATCATCATCACAAACCTAGTCTGTTGACAGAACACCGGATTTTCTAAGAGTCAAGCTCGAAGTCTTGAAAATAAATAAATGGAATGTATTTAAAGACTTGAATGTGGTGGTTGTATGAACATATGTCTGCTTCATTCTGCTGAACTAAAACTCCAGGGGATTCAATATTTCTTTTATTTTCAATAAATATACTTCATTTTCTTATCTTCCCCATATGCCTGTACCATAAGCCAACTTGCTCTTCTGTTATGCCATTAAAATGTTCCAAGAGGACGCCATTCACACAGATCCTTGGAGTACATGGAATCATTTGTCCTTTCTGTGTTGAATGTTGTATTTTGGAGATATCTGTTATCCATGGGAATGGGTTGGTTATTTGCCCCATCTACTAGGCTTCCTATGTCTCAGGGAACCACTTCTGTGCTTTCTGCCCAGTCAGGATGAGGAGGATGCTCAAATATTGCTGGTTAGAGGGGAAATTTAACAACCTTTGAAAGAGAAACTAGACAACATGTCAGAAAGCTTTGAAAATAAGCAACTTATTTCCCTAGGGATTCTCTTTCCAGAACTCCATACACTCATCACTGCCATGTTCAAATGCATAAGAGACTACTAAGGCCACCCTCAGGGATAACCATACAGCATAGCTCAGAAAATGTAGTAGCAGTATAAATATCTAACTATGGGAAACTATTTAAAAGATGGCGTGGCCATCCAATAGACTAATATACAATCAAAATAAAAACGATGTGACTCCTGTAGAGCCAAACTGGGCAGGAAAGAGCTTGGTAAAGTCCCAACAAAGGATTCTCCCATTTTGTCACTGCCTCTATTTCTCATGGTGAAAAACCTCAAAGCAGTACTCACTTGGGAATGGGAGAAATTTGACCAGAAAGAGTTGAAGATAACCTGTAAGTTGAAAGTAATGTCCTGTACCCTGATAGCAAATTGTATTATGCAGATGCATTTGTAAAACCCTTTGAGTGATCCACTGAAGATTTGTCCATTTCATTGTATGTTAATGTCTCTTAAGCAAAAGACCATTGAGTACTGAGTTCTAGCTAGCCATACGCATTCTGAAATGTTTAAAGGTAAAGTGCACCGGTTTCTGCAGCTCCCGTGGTGGTGTGAGTGTGGTGTTCCAACCCCCAAGTTTCTGCATGAAATATATAATCTTCAATATGACAGTGCCGAAAAGTAGAATATTTGGGAGGTGATTATGTCTCAGGGCTCTTCCCTCAGAAATTTGATTGGAGGTCTGGTAGAAGAAAATTGAGAGAAGCAATTATCCCTCCTACCAAGATAGGATGTGGGAAGGAGTCACTACCTATGAATCAGAAAACGAAACCTCAGCAGACACCAATCTGCTGGTACTTCCCAGTCTCCAGAACTGTAAGAAATAAATGTTTGCTAGCTACAGGCAACCTGAACAGACCAAGACCTGTGGAGTCTGTTGTAAACAAAATGGACCAATGAAGAACAAGTGTGATGAGGAGTGAATAGCTACTTAATAAAATAATTGTGCACAAAGGTTGGTACAGAATATAGGTAGTAGACACACAGGCCTTTTCCTGCTTCTAAATTAAACTTTTCTCTTTAAAGCTGTCATTGAAAATGTAAAAAACAAGATGATAGAACATTCAGTGGTATCCACTCATTAAAATGGGTTTGATACTAATTTTTATTAAAATGGCCAAGTCTTGCTTACATTCAGGTTTTTCACAATGTGTGTTCCTTTCCAATTAGAAGTTGCTTCTTTCTCTTTTTGTGTGTATGAGTGATTTCCTGCACATATGTCTGTGCACCACAGATATGCCTAGTGCTCCAGGGGAACAGGATTGATTGGTTTGGAGCCTCCATGTAGCTACTGGGAACAGAACGCTAGCCTTCTACAAGAGCAGGAAGTACTCTTAACCACGCATCCATCTCTCCAGCCTCAGAAGTTGCTTCTTTCAATTTTTTCTTTTGTTCCAAGTGACTATCAAGATCCACCTTGCTGGCAGATGAATGGATCTTGTGTTGCCTGTTGTGTGAGGGCCATACTAAACTTTCACTGACGAAGGTCTTGTTGTAATCACAGGCCAGGGTTGCTATTTCTCATGTGGTTCCAGCAGCCTCTGAGATATGTTGCTCAAATGACAATGTTCCCTTCTTTGAGATCTAGCTAAGGGTGGCTTAAAGACAGTCATCTAAAATGATGTGCTAACACCCTCCACGCTTGGACTCCCAACACCCCAGTAAAGCCCTAGATCAAGTTCCAGCTCTTAGTATCTTTGTTTCCTCTGGGAGTGTTTAGTACTGAGGAAGGGTGAGGCCAGAGTTACTATAACATACATGCTAAGTGAGCCTCAGCTTCTTAGTTGCCTCGGAGCAGAAAAATAAATTCCATACTGACCTTTTTTTTTTTTTTTTTTTTTTTTTGTTTGTTTGTTTGACACTTAGGTAGACAGTACAGATTTCTTTTCTCCTGTTGAATTACTGGAAAAAATTCTTGCACCTTCTTATTTTAATTTTAAAAGTCTTTAAATTTGTACACAGTGGACTTCAATTTCCTGGGCATAGAGTTCTATGAGCTTTGACAAATACCTCGCCATGTAACCACGGCTCTAATCTGGATGTACTCTTTTCCCTTAAGAAGTCTTCATGCACATGTCCAAGTCTGGCTGTGGCCAGTCTTCAAATGTTCTCTTTCAGTTCATTTTCCACCTGGAAAAATGCAGGCCACAAGATGGTCTTGTTGCTTTGTTGCTAAGAAGTATCTGGACTGTTGTCTACTGAGCTCCCTCCTAATGAAGCCAATCACATGACAAGAAATGCAGCTGGATAAAATGAGGGATGGGAGAGTCTGTGGGCAAACAAAAGAAGCCTTTTTAAAAAAAAAATTAAGAATTTGTAGCAGGTGATACCAGGGAGCCCCAGGATTGCTTTAGGTTAACTCAAGTTTGGATATTAAAACCAAACTCCTTGCTTGCTGTGCAACCTTGGCTAAAATGCTCTACCCCTCTGTATCTCCATTTTCTCATCTGTGAAAATGACGTCCACTTCTGTAAGAGCATTTGCAAGAATCCAGTAAGGACTTAAGCACATGATAGATAATCATTACACTATTAATATCAGCGTTACTTCTGCATATTTTTAAAACTTATTTTTGGGCCCTGTTTTGAGTGCATATGCTGGATCCCATTATGATCATGTGGTAAACAACAATGGAAGTTGGCGACTGACTTCAAGGCAGCTTGTCAATGGAAAATTCTACCGAAAGAAAGGGCTGGTAGAGAACATAGCTTTTTGCTGCAGGGCAGAGAGGAAGCCAATTGGGCATTCTCTTTAAAATAGTTAACAAATCACATGCCCACACTGTGCCTCATGTAGAGCCAAACTGGTCCGGAAAAAAGCTCAGGAATGTCCCAACTAGCCATGTCGCTTCTCCCATTGCATCAGGCTACAGTGGGAAGCAGGAGTGGGCTCCCCTCAAATAAGGCTCCCTTAGGGCAGGGAGCCCCTCTCAGGCTTCCGTGAGATGTTTCTCAGGCAAGGCACCTCTCACTCAGACACTGCTCTGCTCAGTACATCTCTCAAGGCAGGACTCCACTGAGGCATGGAAGGAAAACTCCTCAGGAAGGAAATCTCTGGAAAGGATGCCCCTCCCCCGTACAGAGAGTGCCTAGTTGCAAGGTGCCCCTCAGGCCAGGCACTCGATGCTGCCTGGAAGTGCTGGCCTTAGTCAAGAAGTGCTTGTGTAATGTTTTCAGAAGGGAAGAGGCAGATTCACTCTCAACAGACAAGCATTCCACAAGAGGCTACAGCAATGTCCAGCATCGGAGAAAGATGCCAGGCTCTTGACTGGATGTTTCCCTAGACACTGAGATCTCATATCCCCATCTTGGGGTGAAGGCCCCATTACCTGTATCTGGATTCTGGTTCTGTCCAGCTGCCAGCCTTGATACTTATGGCTCCCAATCTTGCCACCTCTGATGGAATACTCCTGCCTCTGGGGGCCGTTCAGTGAGTGACCCAAGACTCCCAAAGCGTCCTCTCTGCATCTTCCTGTGATCCAACAGCTTCTCCAGCTGACAAGAAAGAAAGAAGTTGTGAAGGTGAGTGCATGTGCACACCTGTGTGTGTGTGTGTGTGTGTGTGTGTGTGTGATATGCATGTGCATGTGCACATATGTACACTGGACATTTCCCTCTTCTTCCCTTTTTCTGGGACAGAGACTCACTATGTAGCCCTAGTTAGCCTAGACTTTGTTGTGTAGACCAGGCTAGTCTCAAACTCAGATAGAGACACGCCTGTCTCTGTATCACAAGTATTAAATTAAAGACCTAAGTCATCCTGCTTAGCCCCCCCGCCCATTTTTATTAATTACTTGGCTAATAAATTAACTTGCCTGCCTGTTCTTTAATACAGGCTTTGGGATGTGGGGCCTAGGTAGGAGGTCAGTGGGTTTTTGAAAGTTATTCCCTCCTTTGTTTCCAGTCTGCTTTCTGGTTAGCCACCACCATGTGACCAGCCACCTCATGCTACTGCCAATGGAGCTACCCTCAATCACCAATCACCATGCCTCCCCTGCTATGATGGGCTGGAGATACCCTGCCTCTCAAAGCGTGAGCCAGAAGAATGCCTTCCACTGTGGTGAGGAGAGAAGCCGCACAGGAGCTTTGGGGCATTTTGTTTGGTTTTTCTTTGTTTACTCTGGGAAGCCTAGGATAACCTCCAACTCAAGATCCTTTTGCCTCGGCTTCTTGCAATTCTTTTAAAAGAATATTTTTTAAATTTTACATTAGTATTGGATTTGTATAATTTCCACTCTCCCTCTTTCCTCCAACACCTCCCATTATTTTTAACTTGTGCTTTAGACATGAAGTCCCAGGAGATAAGGGAATATTCACCAGCCTTCCTTCACGTGTCAATCTATAGCCCAAGTCCTTAAAAAAATATTACATTTTTCCTGCACATATGTACATGCCCCATGTGTGTACCTGATACCTACAGAGGCCAGCAGATGGTAAAAGATCCCCTGACTGGAACTGGAGTTACATACAGTTACAAGC
Organism: Montemys delectorum; assembly: GCA_019843815.1. Lineage (NCBI taxonomy): Eukaryota > Metazoa > Chordata > Mammalia > Rodentia > Muridae > Montemys > Montemys delectorum. The sequence continues at coordinate 14,939 of JADRCD010144865.1, forward strand.
TATCATGTGAGTGCTAGGACTGAACCTGAATCCCCTGCAGGAACACATAGTGCTCTTAACCACTGAGCAATCTCTCCAGCCCCTTTGCAGCCCCAAATTTTGAGATGGGTTCTGAAGCACTTACTCCCTGCTCCCCTGGATCACTAGATGATGTTAACTTGTTTCTACCACTCTGAAATGATGTTGTCATGCCAGCAGGGAAAATCTTTCCACCATTATCCCCTGCCTCCTGACACCACTGAGAAGAATGTGAGGAGAGGTCAGAATCAGGCATGTACTCCACAGGGTCAGAGGGGCATCTCACTTACCTCAGGCTGGCAGCAATCACACTTTGATGTGTGTGTTAGTGGGAGTCATTTGCTCACTGCTGATCCACACATCTCAAGTGAGCAGGTGTGTGGAAGTTGCATCCATCTGCTCCTCTGAGCTGGGCCAGGGCAGTGAGCCCATGGAGGAAGGGGGTGTTAACTTCCCCATCCCTATTTTTTGTCCTGTCTTGATCTACAAAGACACTGCTGGATCTGCATCTCAAGGAGTCAAAATCCACAAGGATATGTTGAGAACTCGAATAAAAAAACCTCTTCTCATAAACTGAAGTATATTTGAGCTTTCTCAACAAAACTGGCTTTCCTTGAGGAAGGAAAAAGGATGAGACACAACCTGTTGTTCGTGCTGCAGCCCACTAGATCTGGGAATCTTTGAAGTGCAAAGGGTGGAATCCACAGGCAGAGCTGAAGCCAGAGATGGTTGTGAGAGATGAATTAGGAAGCCACACTTTCAGCAACCTGAGGGAATAATATCTGTGGAATAGTTGGAGAAACATGATGGGGAAAAGTATAGCTGATACACATGCAAGGCACACATGGAAACAGGGAGGAAAACATAGTGTGAGGGGTGTAGTGAAGGCTTCTCAGAATCTGGAGGAGGAAGATCTGGGGATGAAGAAGGAATGGAAAAGTGCAGGTGACAGCAGAAGATGCTGACCAACCTGTGTTTCCTGACATGTTGGTTGGTCACAGAATGTTATCAAGGACCTCACCTGAAGCTGAGGCCAGAATTTGGGCCAGAGAGTTGTATAGCCCTTATCTGAATCCATCTTGGGCTGTCCCAGGTCCCCTAAGTGAGTGCTGTGGAAATATAGAACCCTTTGACCAACCCGGGTCAACACACAGGGGCCATTCGGCTGTGAAAAGGCCCAGTCCTGGGAGGTTGACGGAGGCTATCTGTCCTTGGGTGTGAGTCTCAGTTTCATATTCTCCTGTCCCTACCTTGCTTCCTCCATGTCACACAGGTTCTGGTGCCAATGGAGCTCTTTAATACACAGACTGAGCCCTCCACCTCAACTCAGAATTTTGATCCTGTAGCAGAGCCTTCCTACGGGCCAGCGAAGTCAAGGACCCTCCAAAAGTGTGATGGACAATGGAGACCCATGGGGCATCCAGAAGATGCTTAAGGTGCCAACCTTTGGAGGGAGCTCTGAGGTCCAAGCTTTGGGCTTCTCTGGTTCCTCTGCTCTGGATAACAGTTTATAGGTAAACTAGGGGACCTGCATTCCCAGAGTCCACAGTTGCTGGATAGGCTGGATGCAACCCGTCTGTACTTTCCACTTTCCCAGTACTGGCCACACTAGGAAACCTGGAACACTTAGACATGAAAACAGCAGGTACCCAAGTGTATAGCTGGATGGCTCCAGTTTAATTCTACTGAAGAAGCTACTTGTTAGCACTGTGGAATTATCAGTTGAAGACCACATAAACAGAAGGAAAACAACCATAAGCACGCTTAGGAATGTTCCGAACTCCCATCCAAGGGTATCCTGGCAGAGCTGAATTATCCACAGTTATCAAGGAAAGGCGGCATGGCACTGCTGCAGAGGGGTCCTCTGATTCCTCTCACTTTTGATTGCCACTCCCACCCCTTCTGTGAAACTGACGAGCAGAAAGAAAATGTAGGAGCTTCTTCTAGATAAGGTAAATGCTTTCCAGTGACTGGTGTGGACATGGGTATTGTTCATCCATCTGTCTGACTTTTTCTGCTCAGTAGCAAAAGTAAGGAAGTGTAGAGTACAAGGTGTGGTTGAAAATACAGAATAATTATACTCTGGGCACTGCTGGATTTCTTTCAAAATGTATTAATATTGAGAAAGAGCCCCAGAATCGATTACCAAAAGTCAGACTTCAGAGAACAACAACAAAAGATCAGGAAACACCCACATACACCTGGATACCTGAAGAACATGGCAAGCGTGTAATGAAATGATCTAAGTCACAAATTAAAGCAACAAGGTGACAGCATTATTTTCCCATTATATCAGCAATAGTTAAAAACGGATACAACCAGTATCAAGGGAGAAGATCAAAGGTCATGTTTGTACAATGAGACGGGTGTGGACTATCCTTTGGAAGAATGATTTGGTAACACCTGCTGGTATTCATGTCAACCTAGGCAAGGCAGGCTTCTGAATGTGTCCTAAAGAAAAGACCATGAATAATGAGTTAAAATGTGGCCATAGAAATGCTCATTGCAACACAGTTTGTAAGTAGTGAAAACTGGAACCAACTGAAGTGTACAATGCATTGGTTGAGCCCGCCACAGTCTGCCTGCTACAGAATACAATACAACCCAGAAAAGGATGGCGTGTATCTGGATGCCGTTTCCAGAATCACTGACAGATTTTCACTCTACCTCGTCCACGCCCAAATGAAATGCCATGTCTGGAGATTGGGTTACTGTCTCCGCTTTCTCCTCACTGAAGACAACCATACAACCATACTGTCATTATAGGATCACCAGGAATCACTGAGGAAATGTTCTACAGAGGACTTGACCTAAGGAAGTATTAGGGAAATGTCATAGAGTGACAGTGCTGGTATCACCGTGGAAAATATGCACTACAGTTATTGATTCGGAGGACATGCAACTCATGAACGGTATTGAACAGACTGGAAGCTTCTTGAACGAGTTAAAAAGCAAACTCAAAGTGAAGATGTGCCAGAGTCATGTGTCTGTCAACTTATACAAAGAAACCTATCTTCTTTGAGGCCATCTGGGTGGAATATTTAGCACAAATAATATCTTCTTTTGTTTCAATCAGTCATTCAGACTGGGCCTTCCTTCATCTTTTCCTGGAAAAATATAGCCACTCTCTCATTCTTTTTAATATTTATTTATTTTATGTATATGAGTATACTGCCACTCGCTTCATGAACGTCAGAAGAGGGCATCAGATCCCATTACAGATGATTGTGAGCCTCCATGTGGTTGCTTGGACTTGAACTCAGGACCTCTGAAAGAGCAGTCAGTGTGCTTAACTACTGAGCCACCTCTCCAGCCCCCACTCTCCCATTCTTGCCTATGTTGAGGTTTCCTTGTGGTCAGGAGTGACTCAGGGAATGTGGGAGAAGCCTGCTGCTGCTTCTAAAAGAAGTAGTGTCTTTTTAGTTTGCATTTTTAATCATCTGAGAATTTCTCAAGTTCCTCTTGAAGTCTGGCCAAATCAACCCCTTTTCCTTACTCCCTCAACTTTGCATCCTCCTTTTATGCCGTAAAAGCCTATCATGTACAATTTGTGCTACCCATCTATTCTTAGATGCATGGCCTTCCACTGGAGTATGGGTGAGGAGACACACTACTATCGAAGACTAGCTCACACTCTCCAACGTCTTTAAATTGTCAATAACTCCTCAGAGGTGGGATTTTGTGTCTACTCCCACCTTTCTATGGTGGAATTTAGTCTGGCTTGAGGTTATGCAGGTCTTTTGTACATTGATACAACTAATGTGAATTCATATGTACAACAGCCCTCCTGTGCTTCCTCATAGTTAAGCACCACCTCTGAGTCTTAGAATCTTTCCACCCTGTCTTCTTCCATGATCCCTGATAGGGATGTCACATTTAGGGCTAAGCATTCCAGTCTTTTATTCTCTGTACCTTGACCCGTTGTGGGTCTCTGTGTTAATTGCCATCTATTGCAAAGAGAAGCTTTTCTGATCAGGGGCAAAAGATGCACTAATCTGTAAGTATAACAATAAGTCATTAGGAGTAAGTTTAATACTATGTCCACTTAGCAGAGTAATAATAGTAGATTCTCTCTGGAGCTTATGGCCTATCCATGGGCACAGGTCTTTGCTCCCTGTAACAGTCCCATGACAGTTTTTAACTTATCAAGCAGACCTCAAAGTCAATCAAATAGTGATTGGTTACTTTCATGGTATTCATGCGATGCATGGCATTCATTGCACCAGTGGGTCTTGCCAGGCCAGTCATTATTTGTGTCATGAAGGATTCATAACTCAATAAGACTGGTGGTTACTTTCTTTTCTGATCGTGTGCATAGCACTTCCCTGCCCTATGAAAGCTAGCCAGGAGGGATGAAGCTTTTAGGGAGGCACCAGCTTGATTTCTCTATCTTCTATGATTCAAGAATTTGGAGGCCTCGCCAATAGAGGCTTAACAGCAGATGCTGGATGGTATCCAAGAACACTAGCAATAGTGTGTGATGTAAGGGGGTGTCTATTGGGCCACGCTGGGCAAAAGACGATACCCTAAAGGAGCTTTAGAGAAGCAAATACCTCTGACAAGATTGATGATCCTGTAAACGGTTTAAAAGCTAAACTCTGTAGATAGATGCATCCTAGAGGTGTCATCTACAGGAACAGCATACAGTAGGTTTAAAAAAAAGCAGTAGAGGAAATATAAGTTCATTGAGGTCCCCGGTATGGCTAAGGATTGAACTTCCAGATCCAAATATATGAAGAAAGATAAGATTAGTATAAACGTAGCAGACAAGGTTGGCGGGATACGTATCGTTTAGAAATGAGCCTCACTGTCCATCGAGGTGGCATGGCACCTCCACAAACGGGATACTGCTACCCTTGCTGCTGTTAACTCTCTTCACATTCTTAACATCCCTCCTTCAGGGTGGACGTCCCACTATTCTCTTTCCAGTGTAACTGGTTGAGTTGGAAGTGTCATGAAGCCATGACAGTGAAGGGCTATGCAGGGGAATTCTGGAACTGCTGCTCTGGAAACTAAAGAGAGCTCTTATCCTATTCACTGTTTCGAGGCAAAGTAAGAGCTTAAGGTCAGCTGCACCTGCAGCGACAACCATGATCCTACACCAGATCATCTAAGATGATACTCCTGAAGGAAAATGAAGGTGGAAGGGACACATCGTGGGCAACTTGGTAGGTTAGTACAGCAAAAAGAGACCAGACCGTCCCTGTCTGTACCCTCCAGTCACCTCTCTATACTACTACTCTCTATGCTACATCAGGGGCTGAAGGAAGGATAGGCTGCCAGAGGAGTAGTTGGTGTACCCACTGTGTTCATCTCTTCTGGGTCAGCTCATTCCCAAAACACTTCTTGGACTACGGTGTGTCCTGAGTAAGGCACTGTAAGCAAACCTTGTCCCTAGGGCAGTGGCTATTAACATTCCTAATGCTATGACCCTTTAATACAGTTTTTCATGTTGTACTCAAGCCCAACCATAAAATTCTTTTTGTTGTTACCTCATTCCTGTAGTTTTGCTACAGTTAGGAATCATAACGTAAATAACTGTTTTCCAATGGCTTTAGGTGACCCATGTGAAAGAGTAATTAGACCTCCAAAATAGGTAGGACCCATGGGCTGAGCACCACTGCTCTAAAGTGTGCTTTCCAGTGGACCTTCCAAGAATGGGTCAATGGAATGGAGACGAATGAAACCAGAGATGGCAGCTGGAAATACAAAATCCCAAGCTAAGCAGCAACCAGGCTAGTTAAGTCAGGGGGAAAAGAATGTTAAACTTTCAAAACATTTTCTGGAGAAACAGTTCCTATCCCAGGATCCTTGTGCCACTTCAAGTCTTTGAACCATAGCATTTCTGCATTCACTTACAGACTGAGTTGAAAACCTGTGGGCTTGGAGCTGCTGGTCAACCCAGGGCCATGGCTTTAGTAATATTTCATGTGCTTTGGAATCAAATAAACTTGAATTTGAGTTTATTCTCTGTCTAGGGATCTTACCATCTTTCCCTTTCCAGTGTCTTTTTGACTGGAGTCCCTAAGGCCTTTTCAGAACGTCTATGTAGTAAAAATGTCTGCCATTTGCCACGCTGAGAAGTCATGTCAGGAGTGGTGGCACAGCCCTGTAACTGAGGCTGGAGAAGGGGTATCCTATCTTTTCCCTTTAGTAAACACCCTCCTGATCTCCATCCTTATAACATCTAGATATAATTTGGGCACTAAAGCAAACCTGATGGACCAACAACACATCTGGCAATAAAAGCTGACTATCCTATTCACCTCTGAGGCCTCTAGGTGTTTTGTTGAGCAGGCATATATGAACTTTGGGGATGGGAAGGACATAGATAGCAGCTGGCAAGCCAAGGGAAAGAACTCAGTCAAGCCTGGGACAAAAGCAAGATCAGCCTCAGAGGGATGAATTTTCCCAAATAGAACGTGCTCACTTCCCACTTTGGAATCATGGTGTAGTTCAATGGAAAAACTGGAATGGACCAAAGAGCATGTTCACTGTCCACTGCCTTGTGGCTATGGAGTCAGAGCAAGCTCTTGGGTCCTCAGCTACCTCATTTACAGAGAGAGGATGACAGTGGCTGCTTGTGTTAGTACTCATGTAATCACACATTAAACGATAGAACAGTAGTTGGGTGGAGGTTTGAAGTGTGTGAGTAAGTGTATGAATGCACACACCTATGGAGCCCAGAACAAGATCAGGTGTCTTCCTCTATTGCTCTCCACGTTATTGCTTGAGGTAGGGTCTCTAGCTGAACTCAGAGCTTGTCATTTCAGCTAGGCTCGCTAGCCAGGGAGATCGCTAGATCTACCTGTCTCTGCTTTCCAAGGCTGAGGTTACAGGCACATGAGGTCTGGCCTGGAATTTTTCACAGATACTAGGGTTTTTTAACTCAGATCTTCATATCTGCAGAGTCAAGTACTCTGACCTGTTAAACCATATTCTGGCACCAACAGAAGATTTTCATATTGCTATATTAAACTTTCCTGGCCCCTTCTGTGAACAGAACAAGGCACATAGTAAGAATTTGGGGAAAATCTACACTGAGCTCTGCACAGGTTTGACACTGGCAGAAATTACCCAACTGGGGATGGTTAATTTTTTAAGTGTTTAAAAACCCTGGGATGACCAGCAGCTCCAAGCCCACAAGTTTTCAACTCAGTCTGTAAGTGAAATGCCATTGTTCAAAGACTTCATGTGGCACAAAGATCCTGGGCTAGGAAACATTTCTCCAGAAAATGTTTTAAAAGTTTACGATTTTTTCCCCTGACCAAGATTTTCTAATGTTTATAATTTTATAATTTCACATGTATAATTAAACACAATCATATCTATCCCCCATCTCTCCCCTCTAACTCTATACCTATATCACTTCCAACACACCCCCACCTAATCTAATGACTTGTTGATTTTGTTCTGATAGCAGACTAAGTTCTTTTAGTGCTGCCCTTTGTGTGTGTGTGTGTGTGTGTGTGTGTGTGTGTGTGTGTGTGTGTGTAGTCCAGTAGAGCATGATGGACCTACCAGTGCCACATATACCAATAGCACCTCAGTAGGGGGTGGGACCTGGAGATTATCTACCTCATCTATTTTGTGATTTTAGCTGATTTGTGCAGGTAATACAGCTGCTTTAAGTTCATGAGTTTTACTGCCATCTTATGTCGGGAAGACAGCATGCAGAGCTCTCTTCCCAATCCTCCAACTCTTACATTCTTTCTGTCTCCCTATCAGCCATGTTCCCTGAGTCTTGGTGGTGAATATGGATGGTAGAGACTATCTTAAAGCAAAATTATGCATATAGAGGAGTTAAAGATGTTTTGTCTGTTTTGGTCCAAAAATTACACAGTCCAAAAATTACATATTGTTTACATTGCATGAGATAGTAAAGGCACTCTAGAGATGGTTCAACATATACAGGAAATGTATGCAGATTACAGGTAGCTACCATGCCATTGTATGGGAGGGACTCTAGCAGCCTTGGACTTTAGTATGTGTGTGGAACAAAGTGCTGACATCTATCCCTCGTGCATACTCAATGACAGCTGCCCTGCTTAGACATGAGACTCAAACAAATGCGGTTGCACATGATTCAGACATCTTTATATTGTCTTACTTTATCAGGGTTCCACCCAGATCTTTCCAATTTAGTTAGAAGAAAAATTGTGTTCCTTTTATTCTATACCAAGGACCAAAGTAAATAGAATTTATCTTATTACTCTAAGTCATTTTCTAGTATGTAATGTTGACCAAATTCTTCATCACAAAAGTAACAGTTCATTATGGGCAACTTGAAAAAAGAACTAATAAATATATGTATATATGTTTATGTATGTGTATATATTACACACACACACACACACACACACACACA
>JADRCD010144870.1:6163-30747 GCA_019843815.1 Montemys delectorum
CTCTCTCTCTCTTTCTCTCTCTCTCTCCCTCTCTCTCTCTCTCTCTCTCTCTCTCCCCTCTTCCCTCTCTCTTCTCCCCTCTCCTCTCTGCCCTCTCCCCTTTCTCCTCTCTCTCCTAAAAATTGTTTCTCATTCTACTTCTGTCAAATGACATAGTTTTAATTCATGTTTTTAAGCCAATGTTATTGTACCCATTGCAGCTGGCTACTTTTTCAAGCATTTACTCACTGATAGTGTTATAACTTATTAAAGAAAGCAGGTTCATAGAAGGATGTTGAGAAACACTACTCTTCAGGAAGTCTTTTATTAGAAGAATTATAGATAGGCTCATGGTTATAGGCAGCCATGCTGAGGCCCTGAAGTGGGAGGGCGTTAGGGAAGATAGTCACCAGTATAATGTGGCATGTGCCCTGAAAGGAAGAAGCAATCTCAGTCCCTTCCAGTCCTGAAGGATTTGGAGAGTTATAGCATTGTGCTATAGATAGCACAATGGTGTCCAGAAGGAAGAGAGAGGCTGTCACTTCAGCAGGACAAAGGGAAGGTTCTTGCTTTTTCTTCTAGATCTGTGAGGGGGATTAGGTCCTATACCATGTGACCTAGACTATCCAATGTACATCACAATGTATTCATAAAAGTAGGATTATAATTCAAGGCTGTCTTATGTCTGAGAAGTAGGAAAGGGGGTGGTTATCGTGGCAAAGGGGAGGGAGAAAGCTCTGAGCCACAAGGTCATAAAATGGGCTTATCAGCACTTTGGAGAGAACTTTAAGGAGTATGCCCTAATTTCTAGGATCTAACAGATAAAATACATATTGTTTTCACTTTTTTGTTGTCTTCAATGTTGAAGCACATTTTCTCTGAACACAGAATATTGGGTTTGCAGACTAAGCTAGAGGGTAACATCAGGTGTCTTTCTCAATTTCTACTTTATTTTTGACTTAGAAATTTTCACAGAACCTAGTATGCATTAAGTTGGCTAAGCTTGATGGCTGATGAGCTCCAGAGATCTACTAGTCTTTCTCCCAGCCCTTAGCACTGGGGTTACAGACACACCATTGTGCTAGCTTTTATATGGTACCAGGATCCAAACTCAAGTATTCATTCATGCTTGTGTGGAAGGTGATTTATCAATTGTGCCATCTCCTCAGCCCAGCAGGTGTTTTTCTGTCTTTCTTTAGAATGTCATCACTTTCTCCTGTGCTGCATTGCTGAGAAGTTAGAAATCATCTTATTGCTGCTTCTCTGAATATAATGTCATTTTCCCTGGTTCCTTTAAAGAGTTTCTCTTAATATTTTGTGTTCTGTAGTTTCACTGTGGTGTATTTAAGTGTGACTTCTCCATATTTGTCCTAATCAGCAATTCTATTCAAATTCTATAGGCTTAGTGAATCTCTAAGTTTCTATTTTTACCAGATTGGACAATCTTTTTTTTTATTAAATCTATTGATTGGTTGATTGATTGATTGTTTTTTTTCAAGACAGGGTTTCTCTGTGTAGCCTTGGCTGTCCTGGAACTCACTTTGTAGATTAGGCTGGCCTCGAACTCAGAAATCTACCTGCCTCTGCCTCCCAAGTGCTGGGATTAAAGGTGTGCGCCACCACCGCCCCGCCAGATTGGACAATCTTAAAGCAGTAGTCTTTCAGGCTCAAACTCAAACTCTCATACTGGTAGGGCAAGTGGTTTCCCAGTTCATTTTTATCTGGCAGCTAACCAGTTCACTTTAATGTCTGACTCTCTTTGCCGGTGAGAGATAGCAACAGCTCAAACTGAAACTGCCCTTCTGTAGAAAGAAGAGAGATGTTTAAGACTCAGGAAGCTCATAAAACTTACCTGATTCAGGAAGCTCAGAAAATGACAAGACTCTCAAGGCCCTCCTCCAAGGTTATATAAGCAGTAAACTATTGCTGGGGAGAGGGGTCAGTCTTTGGTGGAGCCGAAATCTACCCTAAGTCACACAACACAGAAATCCCAAGGCAAGCACACCAACAGGGTACCCATATCCACCTAACCTCTGCTTACTTATGTCTACATTTACATGTACAGACACATTATTATAAAGACTCCAGGGAGTCCAAAATCTTCTGGGCTAGACAGCAGTTAAAGGTCAACAAGGAACTGAGGCTGCAGCTCCAATCCACTAGCATTAGCTGGCAGAACACCTTCATCTCTGGAAAACCCTTTTTTGTCCTTTAGACTTTCAGTTGATAGAACAAAGCACATTCACACTGTGGATACTTATCTGCTCTACTCAGAGTCCACGGTTTAAATTTTAACCCCATACAAGACATATGTTCATGAAGCATCTAGAACAGAATTTGACCAGACAATGAACACTGTAGCCCAGGTAAAAATTGTCACATGTAATTGACCACCACAGATTGACTTTCAGGAGAACATTCTCTTGTGATCAAGTCAGTAGTCAGTTGGGGTGTTGGATGGGTTGTCTTGGGAGTTCCTGTCCACAAATATTCCCTACTTTCCAAGTCCTACGAACATTCCAAACTATTTTCTCTAGTTCTTCAAATTTGTAGAATTGTTTGGGTGTTTTGTTTTGTAGTTTTGGGGCTGGTCCACAAATAAAAAGCTACAAAAAAGCAAGATATCCACTTACCACAATGCTTTTACAAGAGTGGACTTCCCTTGGCTCCTTTTACTTCCAACACTATCAAGCTTTTGAATAGTGGGTCTTCACACTTTGTGCTGAGCTATGCTGAAACCTCAGCTCCTTTCTTTAGAGGTGGGAGGTAAACTTTACACCATTGTGAATGGCTGAGCAGGAAGACCTGAACATATACCTTAAACAGTCCAGTCTCTGTAATGCTGATGAGCAGATTCACAGAAATGAAAGTAGTAAATCAATGTAATGTGTTGCTGCCTCCATTTTAGATGCTATGTTTGATTGGTTCTCCAAGAAATGTCCCAGTGTTCACTCCACTCTCCCACCAGGAGTTGACATGGATGTTTAGTTTCCTACAGCCCTATGAAAATTCCACTATAACTTCTCCACTGGAGATGGGACACATATTCATGGTTTTTTTATACTTGATTTTTTTAACTGTGTGACAGTTTTTCCTTCTATTGAAAATATGTTCTTTACTTATATAATATATTCTGATTACAGTATTCCCTCCCTCTGATCCTCCCAGTTCTTCCCCACCTCTCCTGCCCTCTAGATCCACTCTCTTTCTATCTCTCACTAGAAAAGAACAGACTTCTGAGAGATACAACAAGACATGAAAAATAAAGTATAATAAGATAAAACAAAAACCATTACATTAAGGCTGGACAAGGCAATCCAACAGAAGGGAAAGGCCCCTAAGAGCAGCACACGAATCGGAGATCTACTTGTTGACACACTGGAGTCCCATAAAAATACTAAGCTTAATGCTGTAATACAAATGCAGAGGATCTGGTAAAGACCCTTGTTGGCCATGTGCTTGTTGCTTTCGTCTCTGTAGTTCATTTAAGTCTTGATCCATTGATTTGGAGGGCCTTGTTCTCCTGGTGTCAACCGCCCTCTCTGGCTCTTACATCCTTTCTGCTTCTTCTTCCATGGAGTTTCCTGAGCTCTGAAGGGAGGGATTTGATAGAGACATCCACTGAGAGCTGTGTTCCAAGAACTCTCTCTTGGCATAATGTCTAGCTGTGGGGCTCTGCATATGTTCCCATCTGCTGCAGGAAGATGCCTCTCTGATCATGACTAAGAATCTGATCTATGAGTATAGCAGAATATCATTAGGAGTCATTCTATTGATTTTTTTTTGTTTTGTTTTACACTAGGTTTCTAGGCTGTTTATAGTCTCTAGTTTTTGGTCACCGAAGCAATGTTGGGTGTGGTTTCTGTCCCGTAGAATGGGCCTTAAGCCAAATCATACATTGGTTGGCCACTAGCACAACTTCTTTGCTACCATTGCTCTAGAATATCTTTCAGGCAGAACATATTATAGGTCAAAGGTTTTGTGGCTGGGTTGGTATTTATATTTCCCTTTGGGTAGCCTGTAGAGTACCTTCCCACACCAAAGACACTGAAGTGTAGAGGTGAAGCCTCCCAAGTAGGTGCAGCTTAACGTCTCCATATTCAATGAGTTGTATGGGTGTTGTCCTCAGCAATGGGGCCCCACTGTCATTTCTCATAGAGCAACCCCTTGTATTAGCAACAGCCTGGGTTGTTTGGGGATTTTCATGGGACCCCTTGACCTAACCCTAAATGTAACCCAGTCCCAGTACTGAAAGCCTTGTTTGGTGACAAGAGATGGCCAGGTGGGATTTCCTTCCTCCCTTATTAAGAGACCTCATTAGGATAGCCTTCATATATTTAGGAACTTTCCAATGCACTATGTTTACATACCATCCCTCAAGTACCCCTCACTTCCAACGTTCTCTTCCCACACTCCCTCAACTTTATCTTGCCTCCCCCTTCCACCTGATCCTCCCATTGCCATCTCCACCTTCCCCCAGTCCACCCATAAAATCTATTCTATTCCCCACTCCCAGGGAGAGTCATATGTCACCCCTACTTCCTTTCTACCTAACCTCTCTGGGTCTATGGATAGTAACTTAGTTATCATTTCTTTAATAGCTAATGTCCGCATATAGGTGAATACATATCGTATTTATCTTTTGGGATCTGTGTTACCTCACTCAGAATGATTTTTTCTGGTTCTATTTATTTATCTGCAAATTTCATGATGTCATTTTTTTTAAACAGTTGAGTAATACTCTACTGTATAAATGCATGACATTTTCTTTGTCTATTCCTCTGTTGAAGGACATCTAGGTTATTTCCAGTTTTGGGCTATTATGAACAGAGAAAAAATGAACATGGTTGAGCAAATGCCCTTGTGGTTGGATGAAGTGTCCTTTGGGTATATGCCCAAATTGGAGTAGATTGATTCCCTACTTTCTGAGGAATTGCCATATTGATTTTCATAGTGGCCATATATGTTTCACTCTTACAGGAATGGATGAGTGTTCCCTGTCACTTGTGGTATTAATCTTAGCTATTTTGACAAGGGTAGGATGGAATCTCAAACTAGTTTTGATCTACATTTTTCCCTCATGGCCTAGGATATTAGACATTAATTTAAAGTGTTTTTCAATCATTTGTGTTTCCTCAATTGAGAATTCTATATTTAGATCTGTATTTCATTTTAAATTGGATTATTTGGTGTTTTTATATCTAGGTTCTTGAGTTCCTTATAAATTTTGGATATTAGTCCTCTAGCAAATGTAAAGTTGGTAAGAAAATATTTTCCCATTCTGTAGGTTGCTGTTTTGTCCAAATGACAGTGTCCTTTGACTTACAGAAGCTTTTTGGTTTCGTGAGGTCCTACTTATTAATTGTTGATTATAGAGCTTGTGCTAGTAGGGTTCTGTTCAGAAATTCTTCTCCTGGGCCAATGAGCTCAAAGCTATTCCTCACTTTCTCTTCTCCTGGCTCAGTGTATCTGGTTTATGTCGAAGACTTTTAACCATTTGGAACTGAGTTTTATGTGGGGTGGTAAGTACAGATCTGTTTGGATTATTCTACACGCAGACATGCAGTTTGATCAGCACCGTTTGTTGAAGATGCTGTCTTTTTTCTAGTACATATTTCTGGCTTCTTTATTTAAAAAATCAGCTGTCTATAGTTGTGTGAATTTATGTCTGAGTCTTCAATTTTATCCCATTGGTCAATGTATCTATTTTTATACCAGCATTATGCCATTTTTACTACTACTTCTCAGTAGCACAACTTGAAATAGGACATGGTGATACCTCCAGAAGTTTTTTAGTGTTCAGGATTGTTTTAGTTTTTTTCCAATTGATCTCCTTCACCCTTGATCTCCTTCAGTTGTCTTATTGCTCTAGCTAAAACTTCAAGTACTTAACTGAATAGGTGTGGAGAGAATGGACAACTTTGTCTTGTTCCTGATTTCAGTGCATGCTGGTAGAGCCTTTACCTTATGAGAAAACATGACTGAAATGTAATTTGTCCTTAGGTGTGTTTAAAAGAGAAAAATGTGAGAGACTTGGCAGCCACTGGAAAGACTGTGTAGCATCTGGTCTTTGCCCATGGCAATTCAGTTCTAGTTGTTTTATGCAGGAATACTCTCACTGCTTAGAAAAGTATTATCTCTGCCTTTACTACCAGAATGAGAACAGCCTATTTCTATCTTGGTTCTGGAATATTCACAAATAGCACACACTGAATCTGGGTTAGTGGCTTCCATCAGAGTCCACTGAACAATAAGCAGTAGTTCAAGGGTACATTAGTCAATGTGCAGACCAGAAATGAGGAAGGAAACCCAGCCTAGACACACCCTCTCCAGTGACATTTGGGAGCCTGCAGCAGACATAAGGGGTCCTCTTTGATTCTTAGTCTTCATCGTGTATATGGCTGGATATAGAGTAAAGATAGAAACACCCCTCTAAATGTGTCTGAGGATGTTTGGAGGTTTAACTGAGAACAGAAGACCTATTCTGAGTATTAACTTTGCACCTCATAAGCTGAGGTCCTGGACTAAATAAAAAGGAACTGGCAAGCATGTCTCTGACCTTTCTGATTGTGGCTGCCATGTAACCACTTGCCTCATGCTCCTGCCTCTGTACTTTCCCCACCATGATGTACTGTACTCTAAAGCCCTTCCTTAAGTTGCTTTTGTCCAATATTTTGTCACAAAAGTGAGAAAATTACCTCACACACTGCCCAACACACCTGCTGCTCACCTCCTCACCCAATAGCTCCTGTCCATCATCCCTGTCCCTAGAGCACTGGTACTGTGTTCAAAGTGAAACACCCCAGACACCTCCTGCTCTGTTTTGTACTACCCCTGCTTGTTGCCTCTCTACCCTATAGGAATGCAGGCACCTAAGGATGTGTGAGAATGCCTTCTGCCTAATTCGTTGTGAGGTCCTTGCAGCATGAGAAGAGCATCCCTGAGTAATCTCAGAGTGGGACAGAAACAGATTTTTTTCCTCTCTGATAGTAAGGACAATCTTAATTTTCTAAACAGTGTAAGTATTCTACAAAGTGTATGTGACAGCCAGGAGGAAGACCTGGGTTACATCCTTAGAGACACATCTCAAGTTTTTCCTTACAATTTTATTTCAGGTTGGACACATTCACTGGTTCAAGGACAAGCAGAGCTTATGCCATTGCCCTCAGCAGTCTCTATAGTCTGTCCTCGTATAGATGTTTTTCCTACCCCAGGGTCTATTTAAAGCTTAGTCCTCTCTCCAGTGGCAGTCTGACTGTCCACTCTCAAAAGTATCATTTGTCCTTGGGCTGAAGTGGGAGTAACAACTCTCTGAAGCATCATCAGCTCAGGAGGAGAAAGTGGTTTCAGAATAAGCTCCATATGCATCCATAGAGACAAGGCATCAAAGGTCTCTTAATATCCCAGACTAATTTCTTCCATTTGTATGGATCTGACTCAGGCATTCTTAGGGAATAAGTCATCCAACAAAGTGTCACTCACCAGGAAAAATGCATCCCGTTCATGTTTAACTGCTTCTACCCTCTGATTCTCCTTCTAATTTCCTGACATTTGAGTCATGCAAATAACAGAGAAGGAAGTGACTGAGAGAAGGTAGCTGCTGACCCCAGGGAGCCAGCCCAGCTTGGTCAATGCAGCTCAGTGACCCTACCCTGCTCAAAACAGACACCCACCCTGTCTTCATAGCCAATTATAGCCCATAGATGGACACTTTCAGGCTCTGAAGGGCCTGTGGTTTTCCCTTTGAAGGAATTTATCATTGATTATTCACACACGTGGTATTTTGAATATGAAGAACATGTAACTCCCTAATGAGATAAAACTGAGCACAAATGTGTCATTTTGTTAAATAGCAGATAACTGCATCGTTTACTTACATTTGGCTGCACAGTACTGCTGACCTTCATATTCTGTGCATGTGGGAATGTGACAGGCTGTAAAGCAGTCTAAGGACATTGCTGTTTTGATAGGGAAGGAACAGAGGTCCCAGATGGGGAATTTTCAGACATTAACTTCCACTGATGGGGTGTGCAAGGCCCTCTATATATCCACACAAAAATTGAAGTGGAACAGTTGTGGCCACAGATTGGTACCACACATCCCCTGGAAATGTACATTAGGTGGATAATCTATGAATATTAAGATTTTACCCATTAACTAAAGCAGAACCCTTTATTGAGAAATGCTTGTATTAACACACACCTTCAAAGTTCCCTTTATTTTTCTCTCTTTCTTTCTTTCTTTTTTTTTTTTTTAAGTTAAAGCCTTTTGGAGAAAATTGAGCATGCTCAGAGATGTTTCTTTCAACTATTCAACTCCCTAATTTGTGTGAAGCATGCTAAAAACTATGTTATCTGGGTTGGCAAGATGGCTCAACAGTTAAAAGCACTCTTCCAGAGGTCCTGAGTTCAATTTCCAGCAACCATATGGTGGCTCACAACCATCTGTAATGGAATCCAATGCCCTCTTCTGGTGTGTCTAAAGACAGCTACAGTGTACTCATTAAATACATACATACATACATACATACATACATACATACATACGTACATAAATCTTTAAAAAAATTGAATATAAAAAAGTGTAACAGGGAGCTTTAAAAAAATGTGTCATCTTTCTCCTTGAACTATGATCTTAAACCAAGCACACACAGGAATATGTTAACCCTCACACTGTTTTTCTACCTAAACATGTGTGGGCTCCTTGAATCAAACCCTTTGTGTAGGGGGCCACAGCTTTGAAAAGAATCCCATGCTCTCTCCTTACCTATTGCAGACAATCTTTCTCTAATCTTTTGTGTCTTAGCCATGCTTTCTTTCCTTCTTTCTTTCTTTCTTTCTTTCTTTCTTTATTTATTTATTTATTTATTTATTTATTTTAGCTTTGTACTCTCAAAGATATAAACTTATGGAGCTGAATTAAACTAGAAGGATACCATGTAATCCTTCAGGTTCATTTTCACCACTTGTATGACTCAATCCTTTCTGGCCATGCTTCAGCCTCTAACAGAGGACTGCAAAGGTTGAGACTAGGAGCTGCTTGCAGGTATGCCTCTTGCTCACTACACCCAGCCCACCAAGGACATGGCTTTCTCCTGAGGCTCTCTGTGAATCTGCCATAAGAAGTAATGTGGGGGTACATGTACCCTATAGACCTAAGAAGTCTTTTAAAATCCACAACAGGGTCATCAAAATCCCAGATCAAGAAACACATAACATACCTTTGATATGTCAGGCTCAAGTGGAAGCAAAATACCAGTCACCTTTTACTGGAAGTAAAAATTTTACTGGAAGTAGAAACAATTGTGTAATGTGTTGTGAACCCAAATGGGCATTTCTGATACACAAACTGGCCTAGGAACCAGTCATCTCCCCCGACTTCACTTCCTGAGCCTGAGGGCTCTGAGGAAGTTTATGTCCCTGCCATTTAGTATGCAGCCCTCACTCAGTGGGTACTGTAGATGTCACTAGTTGAGGCTGTGTGCTCCTCACCATCAAGGGCAGCCTATTTGCCTGACAAGGTCAGGGATATCTCAGATACCAGTTAAAGCAAGAGTGTTTCCTCACAGGTGACAATAGAAGGAGAACACTTGAGGACAGAGCAGAGAGTATACCCTTACACAAAGCGTGAGTGCTGTGAAGATCCTGTACTTCACAGCACAGGGGATGACAGCTTTAAATTTCAACTTCTGATTGGAAACACCTAGAAGACATGAGACTATGAAGTGGTGTACAAACCAGCAAGATATTTCATAATAAAACTACAAATACACAAAACTGATCCAGCCACACTGTTTCTAAGAATTCAACAAATCAACATTAAATAATGTTCAAAGAAGTATATTCCAAACATTGTCACATACTAAATATACATCTAATTATGTTTTTAAAAACATGCAATAGAATACTAGCACACATGTAAAAGAACTCACAGCTGCCTTTGTACTATATGGAAAGATCTATAGGAAAACATCAACTTGAAAAGAAACAAGCAACATGAAGCATGTAGTGACTTCTTTGTGACAAGTCTGTACAGAAAGGAGAGAATGACATTGTAGCGTGTGACCTGGAAAATTCATCTTAGTCAGGAAACAGGGCCAGAGTCAAATGCAGCAGGTTGTGTGGCTATATGTTCTTAATGTGAAGAGAAGGATGTTTGGCCTCTGTGTGCCCTCAACTCAATTTAACCATGATAAAAACATCTAAGAGATCACAGTCACACTGAACTCCTATGAATGCCACTTGCATGGCCATCTCCCGTTCAGAGAATATGAGGATGCACTGCCGTGCAGTATAGCCAAAGAGACTGAGGGATCCAGTGAGAACCTGTGCGAACTTCTGATAGAAAGAGGCAGAAAGGGGTAACAGGACATGTGAATAAGTGTATACTAAATAATGGATCACTAATGGTGCCAAGTTCATGAGACATGTAGCAGAAAGGAGCTGTCTTTGGGGTGGTGAAATACCCATTCTATCTTCCCAAGCTCTTTGTAAATCTAAAACTACCCTTACAAAGCTAGTCTACTATTAAAGTGAAGGAAAGTTTTTAAAGATTAAAGCAATAAGCAGAAAGGTATATGCACCTTGCTGTAGTGTGCATAGTGGGTAGAGAGATATCTTCACTGAATTTTAAGCACTTTAAACTCTACACAGAAGAAAGACACCAGGTGGTGCTAGAGGAGGTAGGAGTAAAGTGTACTTTCTTAGATGTTTTGAAACTAGAAACTTATAAATGATTCCCCTTTAAAAAT
The DNA here is from genome assembly GCA_019843815.1 of Montemys delectorum. Lineage (NCBI taxonomy): Eukaryota > Metazoa > Chordata > Mammalia > Rodentia > Muridae > Montemys > Montemys delectorum. The sequence goes on from JADRCD010144870.1 coordinate 16,893, forward strand.
GTTAAAGTAAGGAAAAAGACTTGCCCTGGGACTTGTGGGGCAAAGTTCTTGGAACAGGCAAGGCCCACCTAAGGCTCCAAGTATGGTAAGCCACACCATTTTCTCCAGTTGTCTCCTGGCTTGGTTTGGCCTAACCCTAGGGAGAGGGAAAATGTCCTCTCCCCTATTTACTATAAACCTCAAGGCTATCAAATGGCAACTTCCCTTTTCTCGGGAACCAGCTTCTGGGCAGGGCCCCTGATTTGCTTGCTCCTTTTGGCTTCCACCAGCAGTTGTCTAAACCTACTGCCTCAAGAACCCTTCTTAGGACCAACCAGCTTTGAGAATCCAGTATCAAGGAACCCCAAGCAGGAGGCTCTGTGTGAGCTGCTGCAAGGATGGCAGGTGTGCACAGACCAAGCTCTCCTCTGCATGGCAGTCTCTCCCTAGAACCTCAAGACAGCCCAGTAAATACAACAACCAACATGACAACCACACACTACATTCATGATACAAAGGGTGGTCCATTGGCATTGGAGCCTCCCCAAATTTTCTTGACCCCCTCAATACGTGTCTTTTTGTCATTCTGGTTCCTCTTCCCCAGACCAGGACTGCCAAGCCCAGAGGAAATGACTGTAGCCCCCCAGATGGCAGATTTTCAGACAATAGAGTTTCAAAACACTGTGGTATCTGAACAGCTGACATGCAATGAAGGCCAAGCAAAGCCAAGTCCCGTGAACAAGCTTTCCATGGACAAACAGCTCTGGAAACTGGAAAGGGCTTTGGGGCCCTGCTGCCCTAGGGAGGGCAGAGTTCCAGGGAGGGTCCCTGTACACCCCACTTTCCTCCTGTTGAGCACCTGAAATGCTGAACTATTTACAAGAGCCCCAAGCTCTAAGGCCACTTCTGGACATGCCAGAGCCGTCGGTTGTACACAGGAAGCTAGCCTCACCCATTGTTGTGCAGGGAAGCAAGTGGAGTAGAGGGCTCTGGCAAGGGGCTTTCTGCTGACAGTGTCTTCTAATATATCCACTTCCCCAAAGTAGGGTGTTGCTGTTGCTTGCATCACTTCTTACATGTTTTCCTCCTTTGAAAGAATTCAGAATCAGTATGTTTAAACCAGTCTTTAGATGGGATACTGAACTTGTCTGTGAAACCTAGACCAAAGAACTTATATCCTTGAATCCTGACTGAAACTTGTCCCAGATAGATGACTCCCAATGTTCCCATAGACCTGGTGATGGCTCTGAGCAGAAGCAGTCAAAAACTATTTGGACCCATTTTTTTTTATTTAAAAAAAAGTCCACTCAGGGCTACACATGTAAATGCAAAGTGGTTACTTGTGACATATCTGAATGTTCAAAGGTTCATGTCATTTACGTCAGCGGTGAAATATTATGAACACATTAAAATTATAAATTGTTCCTGTTTATCATTCAAAAAAGAAAGTTTCAGAATTTCATGAGGAAATAACAAGTGTCTTCAAACTTAACTATTTGAAAAACAAAATCAAATGTGTTCTTTCTTAGACATGGGCTTCCACAAGCATAAACTAAATAGTAATCAGTTTGAAAACATGACTTTGAAAGGTCTGGCAACCTCTCATGATACCAGTGCTCACTTTCTATAAAAATGCTTTTAACAAGCTTTTCTCTGGATATAAGCTAAGATAAACTGTCTTCCTATGGGACCCACTGTGGTGCTTTGAAGATACTTGGCCCAGGGAGTGGTACTATTAGGAGATGTGGCCTTGTTGTAAGAAGTATGTCACTGTGGGGATGGGCTTTGAGACCCTCCTCCTAGCTACCTAAGGAGTCAGTCTTCTCCTGTTTGCCTTTAGAACAAGATGTAGAACTCTCAGCTCCTCCAGCACCAGGCCTGTGTGGATGCTGCCATGCTTCCCGTCATAACGATAATGGGCTGATCCTCTGAAGCTGTAAGCCAGCCCCAGTTAAATGGTGTCCTTAATAAGAATTGCCTTAGTTATGTTGTCTCTTCACAGCAATGAGAACTCAAACCCAAGCTATCTGGAACAGGCATTTACCAGACGTTTCTCCAGCCTCTGAACTCCCTGCAGTGATGTACTCATATCCTTGGTGATTGCCTAGACCAGAGCAGTAGCATCCAATGGCTATCAGCTAGTCCACAGATGTAGGTCAAACTCAAGAGCAAGTTTATTGAACCATCAAGGGCTAGAGTAGACATACCTTCATAATCAGCTTCTTATCTGAAGAGTTGCCTTGGAAACAAGATGATCCCAGTTGCCCAGTCTGATTTATCCACAGCCATGCAGTGGTCATATTGACTAGAGCTGCCTATTCCCCAGTGTTCTGGAGAGCATAGGAAAGCATGAGTAAGTACTTAGGATGAATGTGTGTGTGAGTGACCCAGAGATACCAAGGTGATCTCTTCAAACTGCCTGACCTGGGAGGCAAGCATGGCATATAAGACACCCTCTACCAGGCCTCAGGGCAGATGACAAGAGTATGTGGAGTCTCCTGATGGCAGCCCTTTATCCTCTGGGGAAAGACTCAGCAGAGCCTTCAGGTCACTCTACCCAAGTCTGTCCTGTGGGAACCTACTTAGGCTCCACTTGCTGCAGATGTGAGCCTAAGGACAAGGGTGAGCTACAGTGTGTGTACTGCCCCAAGTGCTTCCTGCTGACACGGCACATTGTTGCCTTAGCAACACAGCTTTATAGCCCTAAGCATGTGGTAAAAACATGTGACACACCCACTCATCATGCTGTGTTGCAACTAATTCTTTCAGCAGATCCCAGCCAGTCTCTGGAACTACCAGGCTGAACTGGACTCTCATTCCCTGAGGACCTGAGACTTCTGGAACGGAGTGTGGCATGAAAGACAGACAAGACAGCATGTGGCTAAAGGCCTCTCTCTACCAGCCAGGGGCTTGGACAGGTGTCTGGCTGTTACATGTCAATGCAAAACATTTCTCACTGAACCAATATTCTGGGGCCTGTATAAAAAGCTAAAAGTAGCTCTGGGGGTGCCCTAGAATGCAGTGGACTTTTCTCTGCCCAGGGAGGAAAGAGGCAGCAGCTCACATGGACATGAGCCACCATTTCATTCCAAGATGCTAGGGACAGTAGAACAAAGAGACTCTGGTGTCTTGGGAGGTAAGCTTGTCACCCTGGACAGAGCAGAGAGAGAGCCTAGGAAAAATAAGCTCTATACCTTTCTCATGACCTCAGAGACAGGGAACTCTATGGCAAAAGGATGACCACAGTCCGCAGGCACCGCCCCTATAGGTAGGCGGAGGCCCGAGGCAGTGGTCACATTCTTGGACAATTTCCAAGTCCCTCCCAGGGAGGAGTTGTGGGTTCTTCCTCTTTGGACTCCTTAGAACAGGATTGGCAACTTCAAACATACGAACATACAACTGCCTCCAGCTCTGGTCCAGCTTCCATTTCTTCTCCCCAGCTGTCTGCTGGACTCCATCTTGCTGATGTCCCTGCCCCAAGTCACACTTCAGATTGTATGACTTCTGCTCAAGCCTTCAGAAGGACACGGGCTCCCCAAGGCCAACATTTCTCACCTTCCCTTAGGCTATAAGCCACTGAGCTACCTGTTCCTCCTTCTATGCATGCTGAGCTGCCCTCTCAGGAAAGCACACTCCCACTCTCCCCCTTGGAGTATTTGCATAGTGTTTCTTATTGAACATTTTACATGGTTTCTCAATTGTCCCACGAATACACACAGGTGCACCAAAATCAGAAATACAGGATAAAGCTATCATTGAACATTTTCATTTGAGAAAGTATCATTTAACACAAAATAGGAGTAACTAGTATAATGAACCTCAATCTTTAGCACCCAGTTTCAACAGCCATCAGCCTAGCCCCACTTCCTTTGTGTCTTCCTGCTCCCCTGTGTACTGTGACGAATACTCCAATCATCATGTGATTCTGTCTATAAACGCTACTGAAAAGCAAAGATTTTTCAAGAGCCTGACCTTAATACCATTGTCACACCCTAGAAATTAATAGCTTTAATCTTTGACATACAATCATCTCCCTCCAGGGTACCTGTCTGTCCCCTGTGGCTCTTGTCATAAGCTTGAGAACTGGTGCAGCGCTGTGGCTGCACACACACAGAGTAGCGGGTTGTCAGGGTTATGTTGAAATGCTTGAAAGGCTTGAACATAAATATCACGATCATCTTTTATATCAAATAATTTTAAAAAGTCAGTACCCAAGGATGAGGAAGACTGATGTATGTCACAAACATATGACAGAGCTGTGGGCCATTCTCATGCACAATGCCAGCTACTCTTAGGGAAACAGTCTAAATAAGGAGACACGTGTTGCTGAGGCACCCTTCCCTAAATTCCAACAACTTTTATTCAGTCCCACCACTTCACCGCACACCTGGCCTAACATACTTGCTGTTGTCCTCCTTTGCTTCTCCTCCAACTGTTCATCCCCTCGCCACATGTGACCTTCCAGGCTCTTCCATATCTGCCAGGACCATCGACTTCCATTTGTCAGTCATTGCTGCAGAGCAAAGTCTCGAGACTGACAAGAGCAGTAAATCTGCACAAGCCTCATCCCTTCCAGCCTGGGGTGTATCTCAAGAGTACAGACAAGTTTGTGTACCTGTGGCAGCAGGTGAAAGCCCACACACGTTTGGCCGCCCACCCTCTTTCACACCTCAGGGACTCTGCTCCATCTCACACAACCCTGCAGAGATGGCTAAACCAGTTGATTCTCTGCTTGGCAATTTGATTTGTAGAGAGTGGGTACCAAACTTCTCTTTGCATCCTTCAGCAATGAACTATGGGCCTCATCCTTCATATCCAGGGTACCCACTGCCTACAGATTTAGTCTTTTCTAGACAAAAGCTCAGGTCTTTCTGGGCCTTCTCACTGCCTCTACTGATCGTCTCCAGTGACACTCTTCTGCCTATCTCATGTCCCTCTGAGATGAACCCTCAGTCTTTCCCAGAAAGATACTCACTAAATCTAACACCCTGGAATTAACCCCAAGCATGACTGTGACACTCAGATACAGAGCTTACTTGGTCCCTAGGGTATAATGAATGGAAGTAGAAATGGGTAGATAGTGACAACAGTCTCTATGGAATGCCAGTCAGGCAGTCAGGCAAGACTTTGATTACCCTCCACCCCCCATCTCTTAAAAGGGACAAGACCCACCGGGTGGTGGTGGCACACACCTTTAATCCCAGCACTTGGGAGGCAGAAGCAAGTGGATTTCTGAGTTTGAGGCCAGCCTGGTCTCCCAGCCAGGGCTACACAGAGAAACCCTGTCTCCAAAAACCAAAAAAAAAAAAAAACAAGACCCAATCCCATCTCTACCCTAGTGAATGAGACAACTTCCCAGGCAGTGAGAGGATCCCAGAAAGGACCAGGCATGGCAACCACAGTGGCCATTGGAGAAGAGTTTGTATTCCTGCTTCTCTGTTTTTCTCAGGCTTAGCGCTTTCTCTCTCACATTAGTCAGCAGTCTTTTCCAGCTTTCTTGGTATTTGCCCACCAGGACAGCTGGTGGTGGTAGGAGGCCCCATGCCACATGTTCATTCTTTGCCTGCCTTTAATTTACTTTTGACCCCAAAAGCCTTGAGCCCCTGGCCTCCAGAGGCCTTGCAGCCCCCAGCTCCAGGGTAACCTAGACAGCTTCTCAAACTAATGAGGATACTGGAGAGGGTTGGGAGCAGTGCTGCCGTGGAGACAGCCTCAGACCAGTTGCCACGGTGCTGTAAAGTCCTGGGCAGCTGCAGGAGGATTTAGCCATCCTCTAGCTATCCTCTGGCTACACTGTGGCTGCAAGGGACTGAAGAAATGAAAAGATTGCTGCAGACTCTGAAGCCATAGCTACCAAAGCTGCAGGACAGGACTTTCCAGCTGCTGCTGGGTCACAGACTTTTGCTGTCTCCCAAGCATGTAAACATGTCTCATAAAAACTACAGGGAGATGAAGGTTTGTGGCATCCTGGACCCTGGGTTCCTAGGGCAGCAACTTAAAGACCTGTGTAGAAAGTCTAGAGGATAAACCAGCCATTGTGGAGGCTCCACATTATTGCCCCTGACCCTAATTTACCTCTTCTCAGACCCCATGCCAGACCACCTGCTCCTATGAGCTGCTGGCCAGGACATAACACAGCTCCCAGCCCTCCAGCTTTCCTCACTACTGGGAAGAAGGTAGCCCTCAGCTACCTTCTGCCCCTCCTGCCTCAAGCCTCAGAGCCTAAGTCCAGTTCCCATAAAAACATTCAAATAGACACTAGCATAAAGAACAGGAAGTAGAAGTTATACACTGAAGGGGGACATACAATGGGTACCTACTTCCTGGCTTCCACGACTGAGGACCAGAGAAACCAGACAACCTGTCCAAAGGAGAACAGCTTGAGGGCAGTGCCTAGTGTAAGCAGAGTCCTGTACGGTTAATAAAGCCTCTCTGATTATCTCCCCAGAAGACAGTTCAGAGGGTGGTGATTACTGGGAGGAAGGAAAATCTGAAGTTAGTCAACAAACTAGGATATGAACCTCTGAACCCTGGCAAGTGTCACACTGTCCACCCTTGATGGTTTTAGTCTGCAGAGACAGGTCTGATTCCCCAAGGAACATGGAGCCAAGCCCCATACCCTAGGCACAAAGACCCTCAAGGTCAAGGCATAGGAAGTACTGCCGTGGGCTGTAACTGCCCAGGTCAGAGAGGCCACATTCCTGAAGGAACGTCCTTATAAAACAGCACAGGTGAGATAAAGATGCTGGTGCCTTTTTGTGCCTGCCAGAGCTCCATCCACTGACCCTCCATGGTGACAGAGGTGGAAACCATGCCGGACCACCTGCTCCTTTGAACTGCTGGCCAGGACATAACACAGCTCCCAGCCCTCCAGCTTTCCTCACTGCTGGGAAGAAGGAAGAAGACACGTTTCAAACCTGAGAAGTCTTCTCTACTACTTTCATACATCTCATGCTTTTTAGCAAAACAAGAGACTGAATGGAGAAATCAGGCCCAGTCAAGCCTATCCTCGGGTGACACTTGCCACAGTTCCCTGGGCCCAGGGCTTGTCTCTACCGCCAAATGCCAGTGTATGCCTCAGTGTCCTTCTCTGGGTTCATGAGGCCTCAGGCATGAGGATACACTGACTCTGACCCCAAGTGGAGGGGCAGGTAAGCGAGACCCTTCCCTGCCTCTGGCTATCCTGGATCTAGTACTACTCCTACAATCACCTCATTCTGAAGTGAATTGTGAGTGAGAATCCTTGAGGTGATTATTTGGGGGCATTAATTTGAAGAACTCTTCTGTTGTCTTCCCCTCTTGTCATGAATGCACTATTCCAGAAACATAGATAAACATATTTATGTCTTTTCCACAATGTCATAATTTACTGAATAGCAATAATTCACAAAGTTCAACAATTTCAATGATAGCCATTTATCATAAAATTCTACCACCTTGGTAGTTCTGCTAAGGAAAAGTCAGGTTCTCTACTCCAATCTTAATATTAATTCTCATATCACACAACACACAGAACATGGTAAATTACATGTACACATCTTCTTACACACACACACACACACATATACACACACGTGCACACACAGGATACAAAATAAATACATGTTAAAGAGTTCAAGAAGTTTCAGAAGTGGGCTGAGAAAAAGTCTATATAGATAAGATAACAGATCAGACCAGTGTGAGAGAGAGGGAGCTGTTTCCAGAGCTGCTAAAGTCGGGTTTGAAAGCAGTGCTGCAGAATTCAGCTAAAGTGAAAAGGGCAAACCAGAGATCAAAATCAGGAAGCAGTAGGTCAGATCCATGTCCATACGGGCAAGCAGGTGGACAGGCAGGTATCGAAGACTGTGTGCCAATACCAGGGACCATACCAAGTGGGGTAGCCCTCAGTCCTTGACACTCAGGACAGATATCATGTCATAGGTTGGTGTTGGAGCTTGCCACGGCAGTGTTAAGTGCCCATTGCTTCATAGGTCTGGGCGAGAGAATTGTACACTTTCACCAATCTGTTTTAGGGCTCGATTTCCACAATATGATTTAAATATATCCATATGCCTAAAATCTTCCCAGTACGCTTATAAGATGGTTCTCTTTCTATTCCCAGGAACAAGTCATATTTAGCCAGTGCAGGATGGATGGTGCTTGAGAGATTATGCAGTACCCTGGGTACCCCCAGGTGCTGCAGTCATCTTTCTTCCTTAAAATAGAGTTAATCTGCTTGTGAAATGGGTTCTGCTACAACACTGCACAGTCTGACAAACCATTGTTTTATATCATATGAAGTAACTCACAGTAGAGCATACCCTGATCTCAATACTTCCCTAAGCCCTATAGTAAGCCATAATAAGAAAAGAAGAAGTAACAGAAGGACAGAAGTCACAGATGCTCTGTGTCCCCTCCCAGGCTATTTCCAAGATTCCTACTGGAAGTGACTGTAGACCAGTGTGTGAGGTTCAGGAGCTACTCCATCAATACTGATGGCTAGCCATGGACCATCATTCGACCCATCACCCATATTCAAACCTAGACACAATGATGCCAAGTTCTCATCCCTGCTGGACTCACTTACAAGCTGAAGGAATTCTCCTTCCTTCAGAGACCCAGAAGTCCCAGAACCTCCCTTTAGCAACACTGGGGAAGAAATAAAAAGAAAGTCTTGTGTTTGCAAGTCCAGTCACCCCAGAGAAGTGCAATACCATATCACAAGCAGAACTACTTCTATCCTTAAACCACTCCAAAGCACAAGAACTACATACTTTCTCTATTTTGTCAATAATACCACAAACTATGGTGGGTTATTAATTGCCTAAGTGTGGCACTTATCTAAGGCTCACTGTTGTTCTGGCAGTCTTTCAGCTCACCAGGTCGACTGTGCCCATTCAGGCTCGAAGCAGACACCCTGGTGGTGGGGAGAACAGAACTTCAGTGAGATTTTCCAGCTGAGTAAGCCTGAACCTGATGTTCCAAAGGGCCTGCTTACCGCTTGAGAATCCAGATGGAGATAAGAGATCATCCCAGGAAGGCAAAGCTGCCCATTCTTTGACCCACCATTATGGGAGTGGCCAGTAACTCATCATCTGAACTAGAGCATAATGGGAAAAACTGTAGGTTTAGTTTGTACAGAAAGATCAGACCAAAATCCTACCAAAATTAGAAGCGGATGCTCTCACTTAAAGGATTGAAAACTCCCTACAAGTTCCTCCAGAACTTGGCCTCTAAGAGCTAACGCTTATGACCTTTACCAGAGTGGGCAGAAGGAGATAGAGAAGGCTTGCCCAAAGGAAGTGAAGCCTCAGACATGCATGCATGACCTCATCTTAGGCTCTGGAGTCATCAGTAACTGGCTGTCATGGGCAGACACTGGCTCATATGCTGGTTCCCCTGGGGAACACAGCTGGTTTTGTCTCCTCCTCCAGGGATCCCATCAGTTTCACCCAAGCCAGCCTCACATTATGTGTCTTTGCCTCACTCCCTTCCTAACTCACCAGAGGGATTGTGTAACTACCATGGGGGTGGCCACATGAATTATTTTTTTATGACCCCATGCAGGGACAGCAGAATGTCAAATGCTAATTAGCAAGCCATCTTCTGTCCCTGGCTCACTATCATGAGACCTCCTAAGTTTCAAAGGAAGAATCTGACATGAAACATGGCAGACTGGCCTCCTGAATCTGTGTCTGAGATGGTCTGGAGGATGCAGTAGAAATCTTAGAGTTTGAGGCAGGTAAGGCCAGAGAGTCAACATAAGGGGCTTGAATGGGGAAAGAATGGCCATGGGGAAATCTCAGAACCTCAGCCTAGTTGTGGCTATACATACATGTATGTGCATGTACTTCACCTCACCCTATTTCACTAAACTTATCACATGGCTGCACTAAGCCCTCAATCCTGGGGTCACAACAATCTGGTTCCACACATGCAAACATCTTCTGCACCCAACAGTGAAGATGGCAGGATTGTAGAATATGAAATAAATAGAGTGAAAACAAGCAAGGACAAGGACCTTGGTGTGACATGCAGGGGAGGGAACAACAGATTCAGCAAGTCTAGTTTCCTCTCTAAGAACAGGAAGGAGTTGTCACCATCATATGATGCGACAAAATTTGGATACAATTTGAGAGGGAAAGAAATTTGAGGTAGGTGGGGCCTGAACAGAGGAAGTAGAACACTGGAGGTAGGGAGATGTTCCTAAGGGATCTATGTTTTCCTGGCCCCTCTCTGTTGCTGATCCCTCTGCTTCCTGGCCACCAGGAGATGAGCTGCTCTGTTCCAGTGCAACCTTCCCACCCTAATGGACTGAAACCTCTGAAACTGTAAGCAAAACAAGCTGTCCCTTTGTTGTTCTCGCAGATATTTTTCATAGTGATAAGAAAGAGCTTAACACACACTGCAATGCAGATAAGTCCTGAGGCTATTACAGAAGGATAAATCCAGTGTGATTCATATATGAAGATGGAAAATACAGCACTGGCTACTGAGGGAGAACCAGGATGTCTGTGTTCAATGGAGACAGCGGTTCAGCTTGGAAAAACGGGGAGTTCTAAAAACGGACAACGGCAATGACTTCACAATGTGCCCATATTTTAAGTATACCAAACTGAGTTCTATGGTTAAATGGTACCTTTTGCTACATATATTTTATATAATTAAAATTATTTGAATATATGCAATATGACTTACTGAGTACACACAGACAAATGTTTACGTATAGACATGCATGCATAGAAATATGGCTTATGACAGTTCTGATTGCCTATGGATGGTAAGGCCATTCTACTATTTTTTGGGATGTGGATGTATCACAAGTCTCCTGAGTGGGCAGTGGGCTCCCCTCTGTGTGGGGCAGAAGATCAGATGTTCATCTCTCTAGTTGAGCCACTGCTTGGTCCTTCAGTCTCAAATAACACAACAGGGCTATTCAGTCGGCCTGGTCCACTTTGCCACCTCCTGCCACATGGTTGCTTGGTCCCAAGCCAGGTACTGTTAAGTTTGGCCAGGACAGTATTAGTCCTGGAATGGCCTTCTCTCCTTGGGCATCCAATGGTGCCCCTAATCATGTCCATCTCCACTGAAGGTATCCTCCAATCCCCTAAGGAGATGATAATGTGGTACTCTGCACTTCTTAAAGGCTTGCAATCTTTTTCTGGCTTAGAACTTCACTGTTACCTTAGCTTTCAGTCAAACAAAATTAGGCCGTGGCAAGGCTTATTAACTCACATGCTCCCCAAATACATAGTTGTCGATAAACAACATACAGTCCTAAGTGTCATCCATGCCCTATGCCAAGTCCCCAGACTTTTTTTTATTGATTTAAGTTTCATTGCATTATGAGAAAAGATACATGATTTTAATTTATCTGAATTTGTTAACATTTAAAAACATATTCTGAGTAAATAGAATTAAATCACATTCTTGTTTTAGTTTTATACCCCAACTCCTCCTAGAGACCCCCCTTCAATACCTACAATATCTTTTTTGTCATAGTCTTTAAAATTTATAAAATTTTATAACAAAAATGAGTGTTATAAAAGTTGTTTGAATATAAAACAACAATCAATTTCACAGTCTTATGTAGATGCTTGTCTATAGCAATACTGAAAATACATATGTTTTTCTCACTATAACTTTTAAATAACTCCAAACATATTAACTATATATTTTAAAATAATATATCACTACTAATATTTTTTAAATGAACATAAATATATAAAGTCTTTTTGTTTGTTTGTTTTGTATTTAGTAGAGCTTAAAATCTTGGCTCTTACTGTGGTACAAGCCCAAAATAAGAATAATTTTTAGACATTGGATTTCATTGTAATAAGGCTGTATGTACTTCAATGACTCTCACATCACCAAAGGATTTTACCTCCATCATAGCTAAGCTGAGAGTTGACAGTTCTGCTGGGCCAGGAGTGAATTGTAGGCACGATTTTTGGATATAGATTTCCTGCTATGGTCAAAGCTAATTGATTTGAGTGAGTGACTTTTTCTCACCCCACAGAGAACAGGTTACACTCATTTAAGAAATGGTGAATGTATTAAGATGGTCTATCCATAAAGTCATTCACCAACTGTTTCATTGAACAATGATTCTACTTGGAGGGTGGCACAGACATTAAGTGAGGATAAGAATCTGGTTCATTGGTGGTGATAATTTGGAAAAGCATTCATCTCAGAGAAAGAGTAACTTATATAGTCCTCTTCTTCAAACTTGATACAATAGTTACAAACATCAAGCAAAGCGTTCAGTCTCACTCTTTGTTGTTCTCTTATAAGTAACCTCCCTAGTTAATCGTCTATGTTTCTTTTGGCTGTATAAATCTTTTGAAATATGTAAGCTGTTCTGAAAACCATAGTATAGTGTAAAAACATGAAATAAACAATACTACTAGTAGAGAGGCTGAGATAGGAGAAACATGATTTCAAGACCATTGTGTGGTACACAGCAAGACACTGTTACGAACAAACAAGCAGAAAGTGTATATGGATTGTACAATATTGGACCTACTTCTCCAATTACCAAATTAGAAAGACCATTGGATGACAGTCAATAAATTTCTAATTCCTCATATTTTTGGATTTCAATCTATTCGGATATGTTGGTAATATTAATTTTCATATTAAAATATTAAGAAAAAGTAATTGTTACTCCCTGTTGTTTTTGTTGTAAGAGGTGGAATTAAGTTTGTGTGGATTACTTTCTTGCTTCTTCTAGGGTGTAGTTTTGCTCCTTATGTTGGTATTTTCCACCTACTATCATTTGTCGGGCTGAATTTGTAGAAAGATATTGTATAAATTTGGTTTTGTCATGGAATATCTTGTTTTTTCCGTGTATGATAATTGAGAGTTTTGCTGGGTATAGTAGCCTAGGCTGGCATTTGTATTCTTGTAGGGTCTGTATGACATCTGCCCAGGATCTTCTAGCTTTCATAGTCTCTGGTGAGAAGTCACTGTAATTCTGATAGGCCTGCCTTTATATGTTACTTGACCTTTTTTCCTTTACTGCTTAAAATTCTTTCGTTTAGTGAATTTGGTGTTTTGATTATTATGTGACAGGAGGAATTTCTTCTCTGGTCCAGTCTTCTTGGAGTTCTGTGAGCTTCTTGTATGTTTATGGGCATCTCTTTCTTTAGGTTAGGGAAATTTTCTTCTATAATTTTGTTGAAGATATTTACTGGCCCTTTAAGTTGGAAGTCTTCACTCTCTTCTATACCTATTATCCTTAGGTTTGGTTTTCTCATTGTGTCCTGGATTTCCTGGATGTTTGGGTTAGGAGCTTTTTGCTTTTTGCATTTTCTTTTTCTTTTTCTTTTGTTTTGTTTTGTTTTGTTTTTTTAGTTTTTTTGAAACAGGATTTCTCTGTGTAGCCCTGGCTGTCCTGGAACTCACTCTGCAGACCAGACTGGCCTCAGCTTTTTGCATTTTCTTTGACTGTTGTGTCAATGTTTTCTATGGTATCTTCTGCCCCTGAGATTCTCTCTTCTATCTCTTGTATTCTGTTGGTGATGCTTGCATCTATGACTCCTGATTTCGTTCCCAGGTTTTCTATCTCTAAGATTGTCTCTCTTTCTGATTTGGTTTTGTTCATTTCCTTCACCTGTTTGTTTGTGTTTTCCTGTAGTTCTTTAAGGGATTTTTGTGTTTCCTCTTGAAGGGCTTCTAGCTGTTTACCTGTGTTCTCCTGTATTTCTTTGAGGGAGTTATTTATGTCTTTCTTAAAGTCTTGTATCATCATCATGAGAGATTATTTTAGAACTGAATCTTGCTTTTCCAGTGTGATGGTGTGTCCAGGACTTGCTATGGGTGGGAGAATTGGGTTCTGATGATGCCAAGTGACCTTGGTTTGTTTTGTTTATTTTCTTACACTTGCCCCCCCCCC
>JADRCD010144871.1:0-25812 GCA_019843815.1 Montemys delectorum
AGAGAGACAGAGAGAGACAGAGAGAGACAGAGAGAGACAGAGAGAGACAGAGAGAGAGAGAGAGAGAGAGAGAGAGAGAGAGAGAGAGAGAGAGAGAGTCTACTGAGTCCATTTAATTGTGCTGGTATATATAAATATATACACATTTAGGGTTGAACAGAATTGGCTAACTTACCAAAATTCTAAAAATATTTGATATATACTAAATACATATATGTGGTATAAAAACTAGGAAGAGCAGTGATTTCTTGTAACAAGCTAACAGTTTAACCTAATGTATAAAATAGCTCATAAACTTATTATGTAGAAGATAAATAAGCATTTATCGTAGTTATGCCTGGCTTCATAATTCTGAATAATGTTAATTATGGTTTGAATAATTACATAGTTTTTACAAAAATGATATTAAGAGAATTTTATAGATAGGCTTTCTTGTATATGTTTTGTATGACCACAAACACAAATAATCTCTAATATAAGCTGAGATAAAATGCTATCTAGAAATTTCTTCAGAGACAATTTACATATAGTCCAGTTTTGACAGCAATAAAAAGCATAAAGTGCTACAGTTTCTGCTACTAGCCACACCACATCTCTTAAGTTGGTTGAAGGACTTTAATGTTTTGGTCCTTTCAGCCAGAGCCTCGCCCTCACCTGTGCCATTGCTGACACAAAGGCCAGTTTGACCCTCTTATTTCTCCAAAGCAAGATATAAGAATGGCTTGAAGGATACAAGGTTCCAATAATCTGGCAAATCAGGTGGACTAGCTGCTCCAGGGAACTTCTATAATTGTAAACTGATATGATTAGAGATAGAATAAACACTGAAAATAACAACAGAAAGGAAGCCACAGCTTGCAAAGCCTTAATGTGGGCTGAAGCACTGCAGTCATGGGATCCTTTTCCATAAAGCCTCATTGTCCTGATGTGTTTGCACAGAGAATAGATTAAGAGAAGAAAACAGATCATGGATGTGGTGAAGGGAACAACACTGTCTAGAGTGAAAGTTATAGCTGTAAGGTTCCTGAAATAAGTCCACTTGGTCTTCCCAGTCAAGTTACCTCGGTGTCCATCCACTTGGGTTGTCTCACACATGGTTACCATCATAAGGTTAGGAAATAAAAACACGAAACTCAACAAAAATACAACTATAAGGACACTTTTAAATTTTCCCTTCAGGACAAGAAAAATAGGATTAGAGAAGTTGCCTATCTTCAACAAATAAAGTATGCTGAGTATAGATGCAAGCCATGTATTAAAATGGCTGGTTACTATCCAGCCAACACAAATACTAACTCTTACTTGTAAAGACAAAGCTGGATGAAACACAGTTGAGCACCAATTCATTAATATTATCCAAAGCAAGCCAATCCTGAAGACGGCCAGAGCAGTGAGAATTCGATCAGCTATGGAGATTTTTCTTCTCTTGATGCAGTCAGTGCAGTTCACCAGAACAATCAAGACATTAGCAAAGGTTCCAAGAACAATTTCTGCCAACATTGCAATGGCCGCAGTACTTACCAAGAAACTCATCATGTCTGAGCAAATAGTTTTGAAAAGAAGAAAAATGAAATGTACTTCTTGTGTCACTGGTTGAGATTTCATTAACACACTGATTCTTGTGGTCTGTATTTATGGTCAGTGAAAATCGTATTTTGTGGAAATCCCATGATCATTTTCAAATTGGAAAGCGCCCCATGTGTGCTGATGGATGAATTTGATACAGGTACTATAGAAACAAGAGTGCTTACAAAGCAGTTCAAATGGAATTTTATTTGTACAGCCTTTCAGAGCTACTGTATTTCAGAGTTGAGGTTACAATGAAGATATACTCTCATTTGCTAGCATGCAAATAAACAAATATAAAGTTTTATGGTTAAAAAGAATTTTCTCCTGCTTAAGCTCCCCCATAGTTTGGATTTATCCTTTGAACCGATTTGCTATTAAAATTTTTTAAAACTCAGTGTACACAAAATGCAATGAGTTTGTAAATCATGTGCTCTATCTTGATTTTATATAGAGAGAAGTATTACCAATGTGGATTCATTCTTAATTGCCAAATTTATGTATCAAAACATCCCAAAATGTCCTAAGAAAATTGTCAAAGCTTTTGCAAAGAACGTGAAGAAAGAAAATATTTAATAAAGTCTAATGACTGATCTATACATATTTTTTTCTTACAGAGATGATAGGAGCTTGTGAGCAACAAACATGTACCCATGCCTCTTATGTATCTCTTATAGATAGAATAATCATTGTCCTGTACTCTCCTAAATTGAAGACTATTTTAAAGGATATTTATTATGTTGTTTAAAGCAGCCATTTATTGTACTTCAGCCATTTGATCCAGTATAAACATTTTATCTATATCTATATCTATATCTATATCTATATAATAGTTAGACTTTATATAGTTATTATCATGGGTATAATTCCCAGACTTCAGGGAAAAGAGTGGCTTCCAGAAGCCAATGGTGATGACTTTAGCCGAAATAACCTACAAAGGGAGATAAAACCTGGTGAAAACACCTTCTGTAGAGAGGCAGAGCTCCCCTGTTGAGGGATAGGGCCACCCACACAGCTCAAAAGTTTTAACCCAGAAATGTTCCTGTCCAAAGGAAAGACAGGCACAATAAAAGAAACAGAGACTAAAAGAAAAGCCATCCAGAAACTGTTCTACCTGTGGAGCCATCCCATCTGCAAACACCAAAACCCTACACTATTGCTGATGGCAAGAAGCACTTGCTGACAGGAGCCTGATATAGCTGTCCCATGAGAGGTTCTACCAGCACCTGACCAATACAAATGCAGATACTCACAGTCAACCATCATACTGAGCCCAGGGACCCCAAAGAAGAGCTAGGAGAAGGACTGAAGGAGCAGAAGGGGAATGAAACCCCATAAGAAGAACAATATCAACTAACCAGACAACCCAGAGCTCCCAGGAACTAAATCAACAACCAAAGAGTACACATGGAGGGAGCCAGGACTCCTGATACATATGTAGCAGAAGATGGCCTTATCTGACATCAATGGGAGGGATGGAGGTTTGATGCCCCAGCACAGGATACTAGAGGGGCAAGGCCCGAGTGGGTAATGGGTGAAGTAGCACACTTATAGAAGCAAATGGGAGGAGAGGGGGGGATGAGATAGGGGAGTTATGGATGGGTAACTGGGAAGAGAGATCGCTTGAAATGTAAACGAATAAAATGATCAATAAAAATATAAATATCATTGTATTCAAATAGCCAATAGTTTTCTAAGTATTTGTTTTACATTTTGTACATTTATTTTTTACTTTTGTGTGTATGAGTGCTTTGCCTGCATGTATGTCTGGTGTATGTGAAAAGGTGAGAACCTCCATATGGGTGCTAAAAACCAAACCCGAGTCCTTCTCTAGAGCAACAAATGCTTGCTATCACTGAACCAACTCCTCAGTCCAACAGTTTTTCCAAATATTTATCAACAGAAGCTCTATTGGTTACTGTGAAGTTAATGCTTTATATATAAATATTCAGTTTTTATCTAATTTATTTTATGATTTTACTTTTAAGATTAGTAAATGTTAAAGAAGTTTAAGTTACAAGTTTTATTTTTTCAGGCCTTTATGATATAATTGACTTTGGAGAATGCTGTGGAATCACACGACAAAGATAAAAATCAAGGCGCTTGGATTTATATAGCTATGACATGAATTCTTTCAAAACTGCTTGCTATTTCAGTATAATTAATTATCAGTAAAATGGAAACAAAAATACAGCATACATTCATTACAGAAATAGTGACAACCACCTCCTACGGTGGAAAAAACCAAAATCTTAAAATATTTTGCACAGAAAATGCTGTTGGAGAACATTTTTATATAAGAAGTAAAATTATAAAAATAATTATCTTCCCAAGACACAAATCAGAGGTGATAGATTTGCTTTGCAGAGTGTGCTTATGTTCTTTATTTGGTATGTTTTCTTTGATAAGGTTTAGTATTACTAACCTAAAATTTTAACGCTTCCTGTCTATAAAGCTAACACCCACTCCCAGAGCATCAGAATATAAGATGAAAAGACATTCAAACATAGATTTGTGAATAAAATGAATTCAATTATTTAAATGTATTGCAATATTGTCTCTGCATCATGGAATGGAAATGAGGCAGAATCTAAGGCCACGTTTACAACTTTGATTCTTCTCAAATCTGTTTCTAGAGCTCTGAATCACAATGTTGGAGTGAAATAAAGAATATAGAGAAATAGAGCTGATTCAAGAATCCTTTCCTCTCCCAGCTCTTCTAGGTCTCGGGAGAAAACATAAATCACAGAAACACAATGACTGTGTTTCTGGCTATTTGTGAAAAACCACTATGATTTAATTGATTTCTAATGTAGATTGTGTGCCTAATGTAAGAGGGATCAGTTTTTGTTTTTGTTTTTGTTTTTTTTTTTTTTTTTTTTTTGTTACATGGGAAGTTTTATTTTTATTGGTGGTGGTGGTGGTGGTGGTTGTTTTTTGTTGCTGTAGTTTTGGTGTGGGTTTTTTGTTTTGTTTTATTTCTGTTTTCTCTTCCTAGACAGGGTTTCTCTGTATAGCCTTGGTTTTCCTAGAACTCACTCTGTAGACCAGGTTAGTCTTAATCTAGAGATGTCCTGCCATTGCCTCCTAAGTGGTACATCAAGGATTGTGTCCATGGTTCTCCAATTTTTAATTTGAAATAGAGAATAAGAATAAACTACATGGAACTGAATATCCAGACTAAGTCTTACAATTTTGAGCAACAGGAATTAATCTCTGATTTTAGAGAACTACATGGGGATACTTTAGCTTCCTATCTTGAGGTTATGAGAATTACTGTGTGGCTTTCTCTTAAGACAGCTGTCCACATTGTTCCTGATTTCTACAAGGCAATATTGTCATTAAGACCCACAGCAAAAAATTATATATAAGCTTGTCCTCGATCCTGTGGTGTCCAACTCATGAGAAGGGATTAGTTTACCTATACTCTCTTCTTACTAAGCATGTTTCTGGCATTGATCAACAGTATGGAGACTTACAGAATGTGTCAAGGCCATAACCAAATTAATTACATGGAGTTTATATAAAAAAGATTGATTTTGTTTTTATTTTTTGTATGTATTAGTAGACTTTGAATGATAAGCACACATCATGATGTCTCTCTTCTGATGTATTCATTATCTATTTTCCAAAAAACCACTTCTCCAACAGGGTAGCTTTAAGCAGCAAGATTAAGGTACAGCTTAACTAAATACAACTGCCTCTATTTATTCTTAAAAGCTTTCAAACTCACTGCAGTTATTTTGGGAAAAATGCAGAGGTTAACCCACATTGGAGTTTACTTGGGCAATCTTCAGATCTTCACTGCATAGTAGCCAGAGAATACAAGTCATGTCCCATAGTCCATTTCTCTTCAAAGGGTCTGAACAGAAAATCAGATTATATTTAGAAAAACTGAAATTTATATAAACATAAAGAATTAAGACCTTTCAGGCTACAAGAAGCACCCAAATCTAGCAGAGCCTGAAGTGAAATCTCTATGCAATAAGTCTGTTCTCTTTATTACAAGTGAATTAAGTCAAGCTCACACTCAAGGACATGGTATGGCTTACATAAATAAATGGAAACCAAGAGGCACTCTCATTCCAGATCCTCTACTATACTCACTGAGGGAGAAGAGCTACCATTCAGATGTTAACTTTCAGGTCTTTTGGGTATTATATATAAAAGTATTACCCTGGTTTCTGTCAAACAGAAGCTAAGAACAAAGAAACAGAATGAATGCAGATTCTTGTTTGAATGACTTTGCATGTCATGCTTATGCTATTGGGATCTAATGTCTAACACAAAATTCTATCATTATTTGGTTACTAGTCATGTGTTAAAGTTCCTTAATTATTTGACTAACATCAAACAGAAAAGTACAGCAATGGGACATACAACTTTTTCAATACTGGTTTATTATTCCTAAAAGAGAAAAAATTTGCCCTTATTCATGAATTTAATGTTTCACTTTCTTCATCTTTCAAGGTTAAGATTCAGGGGAAGATAAAATCTCATCATTACTAGCATGTAGAAGAAACATATTGTTTTGCATTTTGCTGCTGTACTTTTTTCAACCTATGCATAATTTTTGGGTTCTTCATGTCAGTTAGTAAAATTTTGAAACCCAATACCTAGGTCAAAATAAAAAAAAATTAAATTTGCAGGAGGATCATTGGAACATTGCTTAATTAACCTACTATCACAATTGTTCCATGGTTTAAAAATATTTTATCATTTTTTAAGAATTTCACATATTATATTTTGATACTATGTATTCCTATCTCCTAAGTGATCCTGGATACACCCCACTTTTAACCTATCTAACTTTGTGTTATCATTCTTGCTTAAATTTATCAAGTCCATAATGTGTTCTCCATCTTCTTGGGAGTAACCAACCATGTTCAGATTGGATTTAAGTCCTATTATATGACACTACTTCTGGAGAGGATGACACTAACTCCCAAATGGAAATGGTGGCAATTTAAAATTCTAAATCCCAATGTGGTAACTTAATGAGTTTTATTGTGGTTACTAATGGGAATACATATGAAGGGTTACTGATAGGAACATAAATGACTCAAGACAGCTACATCAATAAAAGCTCACCCTCGCATTGGTGACAGCAAATGAGATCTATAAACTTGGAGTGCATTGCATAACCTGCAGGACAGGCATATTGGAGGTTGAAGGATTTACTTTCCAGGTGACTCAGTTAGGCTAAGCCTCTTGCAACTTGCTCAGATGTCTTGTACCCTTTTAATATCAAGAAGTAAATATTAATAGAAGTATATACCTCAAAATATCACTGTGGGAATACTTACTTTGGCACGGATCAATAAATAAAATTATAGTTGATTAAACCTCTCATGAATATTTAAATTTGCTTTAATCAATGTTTCAAGTGTAGTAAATAAAAAACATAAAATACAATAAATTCTATATTTAACAATTATAGTATTAACATTGGATTTGGAATGGGGGAAGGCAGTTTGCTTTGAGGCACTTACATTTAAAGAAAGTTCTGGTTTGTTGACAGATACTTGACAAACAGTAAAGTATATCATTTCCAATGCACATTATTTTATGTTTTGAAAAATTTAAGTGACTATTAATTTTTCTTTGTAGATGAAGAGTTAGTATAATGGCTGGGAGCCATTGTCAGCTTATATAGATTCTCTCTCCAGAATCTGTTGTTGTTCAGGTTTAAACTATGATGATTCCAGGTCAAGATGAAAGTTATCAGGAAGAACTCTCTGCAGGTGAGGATAATTCTTGCTGGAAATCCAAGTCCTGAGGCTTTCCTGAAAGCCCATGAAGTCTTGCTATTAGTATCTGTAAGACCTGAAGAGCCTTACATCCGGGATGTCCCAGAAACACAATGATGTTTATCAATGCAACAAGCATGAGATTTATTGATCGAGCATGCTGAGGCCATCCTGCAATTGGGGCAGAGGTGACCACCAAGTGGTCTCCTGGAGAGATGACCATACTCAAATCCTAGGAGTGATGACCCCAAACACCACCAAGACAGGAACTTGATGCAATCAGCAAGAGGCATTTTATTCCAGCAAGCTGGGGCGAGACTCATATCCCTTGCAAGGGTAGAGGAGTCTGGCCCTGAGCAAGGTCTTAGGCAGCTTTTTATTCCTATGCAGTTGCTGGGGCAAAAGGGAAGACTGGGGTAAGGGGAAGGTATGAGGTGGTCTCTGATTGCTGCTGGCTCGCTCTAGGGTTCAGGAGCAGGTTAGCCACCTGGCAGTTGTTTGTTATCTTTTCTCTGCCAGGTCATCCTGGTCCCCTTGTTTCTAGGTTCTGTGAACTGATCTCCCACTGAGTTCAACTAACGTATAAGTTCCCACAGTACATTTTGAAAACTTAAACTTAACCTCTCACAACATTGTAAGCACACAGTTTTTATACAGATATTGAGGGTAGACTTTGATAACAACATGAATTGGTTTACACCCATTTGAGGGCTGCACTGCCCTTTCTCAGCATTTGTGGCCCCAGGCAAGGTGTGGTCTTAATTACCAGAAGTGGGAACTGAAACATTTTTGGTCTTTATCTGCACCTGCCTTGCCCTGCTGTTTGGGGTGTAAAGTTTGTATTGCTGGGACATTCCAGGAAAGGAATGTACATTCCTGGAAAGGTCTTTCAGCAACCACCTTGTGTACTTCTCTAAGGTCTCACATATCCATTCCACAGCTCCACCCTTTGTCATGTTTCTACTTGTTTCTCCTCATACTTGAGCGCATTTTGCTACCTGGAAGGAGGCAAGCCACAGGGAACACACTGCTTCTACAAGGTATGAAGGTATGTGTGTTTTTCCATTCTTAGATGCTTCCTTGATATGTGCACACAAGCCTGTTACCACATCCTATATACATGGATGGATCTTACCACACAAATTATGGATAATTCTGAGTCTTCAAATTGTTTACCTTCTTTGCTCAGTACTCATTTAGGGACTGAATTTACTATCAGTCAGAGACTTTAAATCACTTCATGTTATACACTGCCATCTACACTATATTTGGCAACCATTCCTAAATTTAGTTCATTAAGTCCTGTATTGCTCTTTTGATATTGAATTATTTGTGTATCCAATTGCTCATTCTTAATCTTTCCCAGCATCTATGACATCCTTCATCTGCCTTGGTGACAATTAGTTACATTTACAATGCAGGTGAAAAGTATGAAAGATATAAAAACAAGTTTTTTTTATGACCCCTAGCAGACTGAGCAAAACTAAGAATGAAGGTCAGCCAGTTCAGAGCTCTGGGTTCCAGGAACTTGGCTTAACTCAGAGCCCCAGGGCTCTGGTTCCTGAGACCAGACCCTCCTGGCAGAACTACAATGAGGGCGGAACTAGGAATGAAGGTCAACTGGTTTATGAGGCTCTCCACCCTGCCGACTGGTAGATGAAGATTACATTCCTACAATGGATATGTTCCCCTCCCTAACTGACTGAATAACTTGGGTTGGAATTCCCCCTCCCTCCCCCTAGTTTATGGTTTTTCCTTTTAAATACCCCTTGTTCCTTGTGCTTGGGGTTGAATTCCTCTGGCCTGCTAGGCTGTAGCAGGTTAGGGTTAGGGTTAGGGTTAGGGAGTTCGACCCCAGATCTGGCTTCCCCTGAATAAACCTCATGCTGTTGCATCAAGATCAGTGTCTCAAGAGTTATTGGGTGGTCGCATCATCCCAAGACTTGAGTGAGGTTCACCCCAGCTCTGGGGGTCTTTCACGGGTACTAAAGGCAGTTGATTGGAGTTGCATAGTCTGATGATGTTTCTTGCTAATGGAAGAATTGTCACACAGCACTCGTCTACTTTAGTTGTGTCTCTGTGTCAGGCCTAAAAACTTGATTACGGACCTGAGGTGTACACTTCACAGAGAGCAAGTCTCCTGGAGTATTCAATCGCTGTCATCTCCTTGCTCCGATGTGTTCCAGATTGGTCTCTGCTAAAGTCTGTGGAGAGATCTGCGTGCTTTCTTTATTCAGGCATAAAGGTGCCCTAAGAAATATTTCGTTATTAGCTAAACTGAAATTAAGCATTATTTCCTGGACTCTACAGTGTTTCAATAATCCTAATTGATTTCCTAGCTGTCATTAGCTTGGAATTTTTACAAAGAAGCTGTCTTACCAGACAGGGTGTCACCAAAGTTAGAGATAACAGTCAGGCACTAATTATCAGAGCAGTCCCACACAAGGCAGAATTCCTTTACATACCAGAGAGAAGTTGTAGGGCTTCTGTCACAAATTATCTATGTTACAGCCAAGGACTATTAGAATTCCACCTTCACCTGCTTGCCTCAGAGAGACCCAGAGAATTTATCTAGGGGCTATGAAAATAGCCCAGGAAGGATACCACTGCTGCTCTGATTCGCACCTGGCTGCTTGTTCTCACTGACCTTGATGTGGCCATCTTCTTCCTTCATTACTTCTGTTATTTGCCCTGTTTCTGTATACTATATAAGCTTGATTTTTATTTTGTACAATTGCACTCAGATTCTGCACTCCCTTGTGTTCTTTCTGTCATTTCTTTGTTAATGCCTTGTCGACCTGACTAAGACCTTGTTTCCCCCATGAGTTGAGGGAGGCCAAGACTGGCAGTCCTGTGGCAAAGAATCTGTTGTACCAGTCAAAGGAGAAGCTAGGAGTAAGGAGTTGTCTTTCTTTGTGGATTAGCTAATCCTCATCTCGACTGGTTATAGCACAAGAAGAGTTGTCCATAGTAAATTCAGGGATATTGAAGACCTATTGCATCAGGTAACATGTAAAGTGTATTAAAACCATGACCTGACCAACTTGTACCATACTAAGAATGATCTATATATACAATAAATATTGACCAATGTGGATACATTATAGAAAAATTTTTAAAAATATTTGATTATTAATTAATATGTTATTATGTGGGTGTTGCAAATAGCCCTGGGGCTAGTTATATTTGATGTTAATTCCATTCTCCTGTGAGGAGATTCGAACAAGGAATGACTCAGTACTCAGGTGATTTCCTGTAAACCTTCTTCCCACCTTAATTTGTTAAATAAAGGAGAGCTGATGATTGGACCTATAAAGGGAAGATAGGGAAGAAAGTTGGGGGAGAGAAGAAGGAGGTATGGGAGAGAGAGAGGACAATGGAGGAAGAGGAAAAGAAGGAAAGTGGAGCAGAAGCATGTGGCCTGGAGAAACCACATGTTCTAAGGTGTCTCTTATATGGGGAAGATGGTAGTGTAGTAGTAGATCTGCCCAGTCTAGGTGCACAGCATGTATTCATATTAATTGAGTTGTGTTTTGATTGCGGGGAAGGGGAGGGGGCATATTTGAGTTGGAGATTTACTGCAACAAAATGATATACAATATACTGATTTGAACTCCACTAACCTGAGATATAAGTTCAGTGCATAAAGAATCGTGGAGATAAAGATACAAAGGGTTCCAGACCAGGTAATTTATTGATAAAAAGAGAGATATGTAACCTTTTGATACTTAAAGATGGAACATTTCACTTGTGGTTCAGAACTAGATTGGGAATATTAGTCACTGACTTCAAGTGGAAAGAGCAGTGATAGTCACCTATGAACAGATATTAATTAATAAAAGTCTGTAGCTCTAGGTAGAGAGCATAACATATAGATATTATGATAGGTATTAATTAAATAAATATCTGTGGCTCCAGGTAGAGAGCACAACAGATAAATGGTATAACAGGAGGGCTGCTCTAGGCAGAGAGCTTAACAGTTAAAACCTATCTGGTTCCTATAGGCAGATATTAGTGGGAGTTTGAATTAATTGCTTTAAAGATGGTATAAAGATATGTTGCTTATTAGATATGTTATATCTAATAAGTCTTACAGGATATTCATATTCTGTCTAATGTGGGCTCCATGGGAATTTTGGCTTTAAATCCTGGTTTGACAAGCTGCCTTTTAGAAGCTAGTATAAATAGAACTGTGAATCAATTGTTTTAAAGATGGTTTAATAAAGTCTTCAGGAGACTCATATTCTCTAACATGGACTCCACAGGAATTTTGGGTTAATATTCTGACATGACAAATTAGAAAGGCCTAAATAGGCTAAAAAGTGTGTGATTTTGAGTATTGTGGTTGTCTTATTGTTCCTCAGGGACAGAGGGCAAGCTACAGGTTTTCCTAGTTACCAGTTGAAGGAAATGCTGATTTCAGGAAAAGGTTTTGTTTTTGTGTTTTTAGAAAAGGCGATTAAGGTATTTACACCTTCTAGAGTTCTATGGATCAGATTTGATAGAGGGAGACCCCTGATGCACTAGATTCCAGAGAATCAAACAAGGTTATCCTGATGATACTAAAAATTTGTTTTGAGATTTATACATTACAGAGTATACAGCCTTGGTGAATTTCATCGTAAGACATGCTGAATTGACCTGCCTGAACTCCTGATATCTTGGTTTTTCATCCGAATCTAGTCAGGACATAGACATCAGAGACGAATACAATTGTTGATGTGGCCTTCTTAAGGCCAACCAAGTCCCAAATTTTCCCCACCCTTCCCCCTCACTTTAAAAATATCTCAATACTCATATTCATCTTGAAGAAGTTATGAAGTGTCTTTGTCCCAGTTCCCTAGGCTTTGGTGCTGGAGGTGGTTATTATAGGTTGTCTTTGATACTAAAAATTTTGAAGTACAGGGCTAAGAACCAATCCTTCTATTGCTGTTATTATAAACAGATCTGAGATGTTTAAGCATGAGTTAAGTACCAAATAGAAAATTCATGGTTCTGAGTTCATTGTTAGAGTGTTTTCAGTTATTTTAGTTAGAAATGACTGAGAGTGGGTAACAGAGAACAGTCTAGATTGTTTCACATAAATAGTTGGTTTTCGAAAATGTCAGAAGTCCACAAAATGTGACATTTAATCTCATTTATCCACTTGTTGTTGAGACTAGGCTGCTCCTGACAGCTCTCCCTGTCTTGGACTCAAACAAGAAACTGAGTATCTTTGAGTTACTCCAGTTGTGGTGAAATAGCCACTAGGCAAGAATTTCAATCTACAAACATAATACTGTCCAAAGAAAGGACACAATTACAGGTTAGGACAGCTTGATTCTGCCAAGACAGAGTAGGCTAGCCCTTAATATTCTTATTTTTCTAAGTTTGTAAGATGACCTTGGCCAGTAGACTGAAGACCGATGCGCCAACATGTTGAAGTAAGGGACTGTCCAAGTAATCAGCAGTCTCTATTGGTTAAGTTTTGGAAGCAGTGTTAGACTTCCTATATATTTTCAGTTAATATCAGTTGTTCTTGGATTTCTGATGGGGTTGAAAAGCTACAGTCTTCTAGCCAACTCAAACTTTTTATTTTGATAAGAACATATTTGATAGGATGATTTTCAGATGGCATTCAATCTAAAGCCAATACATAGCCAGATGCAGAACTATGGTCTTATAAGTAAGGATAGGTGACAGAGGTTCTATTTAATTAACAAAGATGATGGGCTGGATGTTAGGTCGCTTGTACATTATAAATTACAAGATAGTAGTAGTTGTGTTCAATTATATCTGAGAAAAAATAGTCTTTTAATTGGACAGAAGAGAGGAAGTATTACAGATACACCTGGGGATAATTATATGATGCTGATTCCATTCTCCTGTGAGGGGCTCCCAACAAGGAATGTCTCAGCACTCAGGTGATGTCCTGCAAACCTTCTTCCCACCTTAATTTGTAAAATAAAGGAGAGCAGATGATTGGGCAGATAAAGAGAAGTTGGAGCAGAAAGTTGGGGGAGAGAAAAAGGAGGAAAGGGAGAGAGAGACAGGACAGTGGAGGAGGAAGAGGAGGAGGAGGAGGAGGAGGAGGAGGAAAGTGAAGCAGAAGCACTTGGCCTGGAGAAACCGCAAGTTATGAGGGGTCTCATAGATGGGGAACATAGTAGTGTAGTAGTACATCTGCCCAATTTGGGCGCACAGCATGTATTCACATTAATTGAGTTGTGTTTTTATTACCGGGTTATAGTTGGGGTGGAGATTTCCCACAACATGTATGAGCATTGTACATATGTATTTATGCATGTGATATAATAAGGCAATATTATTCTTACTACTTAATATTGGAAAATTAAAGATCCTCATAACATTGTGAAACATCAGAATGTAAGAGTTAAGGACTTCATATGGCAAAGTCTCTGAAATCTGCAGTACTTATAAAGCCTTATGGCTAGAAAAGTCCCATATCTGTTAATATCTTGTTGTTTTTGACATATTTGAGAATTTCTAAGTGTCTTGCATAGAACATAGTCATAATAAAATATATAGATTGAAGCAAATATAAATAAGTGATGAAAATAATGTATTTTCGTTTTCACACAGTCATGTAAGTTTCAAACCTTTCCTTTTTCATCGTCCAGAGAACACTACAGGAGCTATGTGAGCAAAGAAGTTCTGGTCTGGCACTCCTGAGCTGTTTGAAGAGACACAATTTCATGGAAAGAGATTCAGACCTTGTCACTATCAAATCTGTATGTTTGCTCCTATTTTAGTGTGTGTGGGAGAGTTATGAAAAAAAGCATCTTATGAGAATCAACTCAGAAATTGTCAAAAATTGTCTAAATAGCATTTTTAAAACTTGTATTTCAAATGGATATGTGAGCAAATCTTCACAACTGGTATATAAAATGCAGCATCTTTTAAAGACAATATATGTTATCTCTCACAGCATACTTGCAATCATTTTAATCATAAAATCAATAGTTGGAATTATAGTAAATGGGTTCTCAGCCCTGGTGCATTGTGTGGACTTTTTTAAGAGAAAGAAAATGTCATTGGTTAACCAAATCCTCACCACTTTGTCAATCTCTAGAATTTTTTCATCTCAATTTATTTTTTCTAAGTCTACTTGTCCAGATTTATCTATAACTTCAAGGATGATACATGTTTTTAATAATGTTTGGAATATAGCCAACCATTTCAGCATCTGGCTTGCTACATGCCTCAGTGTCCGTTATATTCTCAAAATATGCAATTTTTCTAACTTTCTTTTTCTAAAGTGCAGAGTTGAAAAGGTAGTTTCAGTTACTCTCCTGGTGTCACTGTTCCTCCTGATTTTAAACATTTTACTAATTAACTTGGAACTTAACATATGCATAAATGAATATCAAAGAAACATCATAAAGCTTCAGTTCTCCTTACCAAGCAAATTATCAAAGGAATGTGTTAAGTTTCCATATTATTTTACTGTCTGTACCCTTTGTTTTCTCCCCGTCAATATTTCTTCTGCTCATCTTTTCCCTGTGGACACATCACAAAAAGATGCAGCAGCATGTTCAGAGATGCAGAGATGCCAGAACCATGGCCCACTTCAAAGCCTTGCAAACTGTGATTACCTTTCTCCTACTATACTCTATCTTTATTCTGTCCGTCTTAGTACAAATTTAGAAATATAAATTGCTGAAGAAAAATCTCTTCATTGTATTTTGTCAGGTTGTAAATATAGCTTTTCTTTCATTCTATACATATATTCTGATTCAAGGTGACATGAAGCTGAGACAGGCCTGTCTCTCTTGTATTATGGTGGCTGAAATGTAGGCCAAATTATGTAGAAACTTTAGATCTCTAAAACACTATAGATTATATTGTACATTCTAGACAGAGATTAACTGATACAAATATCTTTTGTATTTTTCATGTTTATATTAGACAACAAAATGATGTCAAAGGGATACAAATTGGAAATGAAAAAGTCAAAATACCACTATTTGCAGATGATATGATAGTATACTTAAGTGACCCCAAAATTTCACCCGAGAACTTCTACAGCTGATAAACAACTTCAGCAAAGTGGCTGGATATAAAATTAACTCAAATGAGTGGCCTTCCTCTATTAAAAGGATAAACAGACTGAGAAAGAAATTAGGGAAATAACAACCTTCACAATAGTCACAAATAATATAAAATACCTTGGTGTGATTCTAACTAAGCAAGTGAAAGATCTGTATGACAAGAACTTCAAGTCCCTGAAGAAAGAAATCAAAGATCTCAAAAGACGGAAAGATTCCCCATGATCACGGATTGGAAAGATTAATATAGTAAAAATGGTCATCCTCAGAAAGCAATCTACAGATTCAATGTAATCCCTATCAAAATTCCAACTCAATTCTCCATAGAGTTAGAGTGAGCAATTCCCAAATTCATTTGTAATTACAAAACAAAAACCAAAAAACAAAACAAAACAAAACAGGGTAGCGAAAACTATTCTTAACAGAAACAAAAACAAACAAACAAAACTTCTGTTGGAATCACCATCCCTGATCTCAAGCTGTACTACAGATAAGTATTGATAAAAAAAAAAAAAAACTACTTAATATTGATACAATGACAGGCAGGTTGATCAGTGGAATAGAATTGAAGACCCTGAAACATATGGTCACTTGATCTTTGACGAAGGAGCTAAAATCATCCAGTGGAAAAAAGACAGCATTTTCAACAAATGGGGCTAGTTCAACTGGTGGTTAACATGTAAAAGAATACAAATTGATCCATTCTTATCTCCCTGTACAAAGCTCAAGTCCAAGTGGATCACGATCTTCACTTAAAACCAGATACACTGAATCTAATAGAAGAGAAAGTGGGAAAAAGCCTCCAACTCATGGGTACCATTGGCTTATGAGCTAAAATCAAAATCAACAAATGGAACCTCATAATATTGCAAAGCTTTTGTAAAGCATAGGACACTGTCAATAGGATAAAACAGGAATCAACAGATTGGGAAATGATCTTTACCAATCCTACATGCAATACAGGGCTAATATCCAATAGTTCATAGAACTCAAAAAGTTAGATTCCTGTGTGAGGTAACCCAGTCACTGAACACACATGGTATGCACTCACAGAAAATTGGATATTAGCCCAAAAGTTCGGAATACCCAAGATGCAATTCACAGACCATATGACACTCAAGTACAAGGAAGACCAAAATGTGGATGCTTCAGTGCTTCTTAGAAGTGGGAACACAATAGTTACAGGAGGAAATGTAGATATAAAGTATGGAGCAGGGACTGAAGGAAAGGCCATCTAAGCACTGCCCCACCTGGAAATCTATCCCATCTACTGTCACCAAACATGGATGCTATTGTGGATGTTGGGAAGTGCTTGCTGACAGGAACCTGATATGGCTGTCTCCTGGCTCATTCAGAGCCTGATGAATACAGAGGTTTTGTCAAATGTTATACAAGTACAGAACATTTGACAAATGCTGGCAGCCAACCGTTAGATTGAGCTCGGTCCCAGATGGAGGAGTTGGAAAAGGGACTGAAGGAGCAGAGGGGGTTTGTAGCCACAAAGGGGGAGCATCAGTGTCAACCAGCCAGACCCCCTGAGCCTCCTGGTACTGGACCACCAACCAAAGAATATACATGGAGAGACCCATATGTAACAGAGGATGCACTTGTTGGACTAAAGTGGGACTTAATACTGTTTGGGACTGAGGGTGTTCTATGCCTCAGTGAAGGGGAATGCAGGATAGGAAGGCCAGCATGGGTGGGTGGGTGGGGAAGTACCTTCATAGAGGCAGGGAGAGGGTGATGGCACCGGGAGTTCTGGAAGGGAAACCAGGAAAGGGAATAACATTGAAATGTAAATAAAGAAAATATTTAATAAAGGAAAAAATGAAACGTATGAGTTGTTTATGAGAGAATGGGAATGGGGTTACTTACAGGGATATGAATGTCTCGGGATAACTGCATCTATAAGGAGTCTGCCCAGCAACAGTCAGCCTTTAGGAAAGATGCACACCTTACAGGCGGCTCAGAAGTTAAAAAAAAAAAAAAATTTCTCCTCTCCCCAGTGGTTGTTGTTACTTAAATAACCTTGGATAAGAGACCTTGTGCCTTGCGTATGTAGGACCATCACTAACCTAGTAAATTCTTACTCTCCTGGTATTACAAGCTTCTCTCATCACTCTCAGTGGGGCAACTTCAATCTAAAGGAGACAGCAAGACAGTAAGTCTGCCAATTTGCCACAGGATTGGAGTTAGTTCTTCTTACTCTAGGCTCAACAGACTAAATAAAAGGAGTTATTCAATGTAATGCCACTCAGAGTTGTTAAAATGAACATGAGGGCAGATAGAAGGGATGGGGTGGAGGGAGGAGAGAGAGAGAGAGAGAGAGAGGAGAAAGAATCAGAAATCCTCAAAGCTGTCCATATTTGGTTAATATTATTTTAAATGAAGAAAATCAGTCCATTAACTTTTAACTTAGTAAAAATATTACTTGAAATGATCACTTTTTGTTCTTTTTGGATTTTCATTTGAATTTATGAACCCATGTTCTCCTTAACTACATTTTGTCTATAAAGCTAAAACCCATTCCCAGAGTGTCATAGTACATATTAAATTTTGAAGAATGAAGAGACATTTAAAACTAGTTTTGCAAATAAGAGCCAATTTGGTTATTTAAATGTGTTGCAATATTGTCTCTGCATCATGGAATTGAAGTGAAGTAGAATCTAAGACCAGGGGAGAATTGAATTTCAGGAACTATGTTCTCTGACATCAGAGAACTAAATGGAGATAATTTACCCTTTCCTGATATGAGAATTACTGAGAGGGATTTCTCTTAAGTCAGCTGTCCAAATTTTGTCCAGACTTCTTCAGGACAACAGTGTCATTAAGATCCACAGCAACATATATATATATAATATATATATATATTATATATATATATTCCCATACACCACACACACACACACACACACACACACACACACACGGTTGCTCTGTAGGCCTTGGGGTCCAACTCATGACAGGGGATTAGTTTACCTATATTATTTTCTTACTAAGCATATTTCTGATATTAGTTTTGTTTCTGTTATTTTTGTATCTATTATTTGAGGTTTACTGATAATACATTGTGAGCACTCTCTTCTAAATTATTTATTATTTGTGGCTTTCAAACAAACCACTCCCCCAACAGGATAGCTTTGAACAACAAGATTGAGGCAAAGCTCAATTTAATTACAACTGCCTCTATTATATACATATATATTTATAAACTTATAATCTCCCTATGATTACTTTGGGAAGAAAGTAGAAGCTAATCAATTTTGAAGTTCACTTGGGCATTGTCAGGTTTCAGATCTTTACTGGGCTTTGGTCAGAGAAGCTTTGCCTTGTCACATAGCCCATTCCTTTTGTATGGGTCTGAATAGAAAAATGATCATACTTAGAGAAACTGAAATTCAGATACATTTGATGATTTGAGACCTTTCCACCTACAGGAAGCCAAGAAAACAAGCACTGCCAGGAGTAAAATCCTTATATAATAATTCTATTCTCCTTATTAGAAGTGAATTAAGTCAAGCTCACACTCAAGGGGATGACATAGCTTACACAAATAATTGCAAAGCAAGAGGCAGTCTCATTCTAGATCCTGTACTACATTAGCTGAAAGAGGAAAATTACTATTCAGATATTGACTTTCACAATCCTTTGGCATTATATATAAAAATATTCCTCTGTTTTTTGTCAAACAGAAGCTAAGACCAAAGAAACAGAGTGGATATAGATTCTTGTTTGAAAGATGTTGCCTGCCATGCTCATGCAATTGGGATTCACTGTCTAATATGAAATTCTATCATCCTTTGGTTTCTAGTCAAGTGTTAAAGTTCTTTTCCTTAATTATTTGACTAACTTCAAACAAAAAAAAAACGACAGCAATGTGACATACAGTAATTTCCATGTTGGCTTATTATTCCTAAAAGAACAAATTTGCCCCATTCATGAATTTCATAGTTTGCTTTCTTCATCTTCCAAGATAAATATTTCACTTGAAGCTAATAGTCTCGTTTACTAACATGCAGAAAAAGCGTACTTGCGTTGTACTTCTGCATATCTTTTTGCAAATCCACATATACTTTTGGGGATTATAATGTCAGCTAGTAAAATTTTGAAACCCATTACCTAGGTCACAATAGAAAAATTAAAATTTTCAGGAGGATTGTGATCATCAGAGATTTGTCTAAGTAACCTGCTATCTCTGAGGTATCATGTTTTAAAACTGTTTTATTAGTTTTTGAGAAGTTCATATATTATATTTTGATACATTTTACCCCTCTCCCAAAGTCCTCCCAGATCCACCCATTTTCATATCTATCTAGCCTTTTGTCATCATTTTTCCTTTAACTGAACAATTCCATATTGTCTTGTCCATAAACTCTTGGGAGCAACCAATGACTTTCAGATTGGATTTAAATACTGTGATGTGAAAACACTCCTCTAGGGACATGAACAAGCATCTACTCTCCCATATTTGGAACTGGTGAAGAGTTTCCTTTCCAGGTTATTCAGTTTTCCTATGCCTGTTGCAATTGTCTCAGCTTGTCAGAGAGTTTTTTAATGTCATAAAATTAATATTGATTGAAATTATACATCAAATTATTATTGACAGGATTCTTATTTTAGCATGGAGAAATAAATTAAATTGTAGTTGATTAATTTTTTTGTGAATATATGAATATTGTGTAATCAATCTATTAAGTGCTCACTAATAAAAATTAAAATAATATACAATTAATTATTGGTAAAACAGATACATTAACATGAGCTTTGGAATAGGTGAGAGTACTTTTCTCTGAGGCACTTCTTTTAAAGAAAGCTCTGGCATATTAAAAACTGAATGACAAACAATAAAGTGTATCATTTTCCAAGCACTGTGTTCTGGATTTTGAAAAATTCAAGCTGACCTTTAATTTCATTTTGTAGATGAAATGTGAGAATGACGCTGCGTGTCATTCTGGTTTAGAAAGACTCTCTCCCCAGAATCTGTTGTTGGTCAGATGGAAACTATGATGATTCCAGGTCAGAACGAAAGTTATCAAGAAGAGCTCCCTGCAGGGGAGTGTAATTCCTGCTGGAAATCCAAGTCCTGAGGCTTTCCTGAAAGCCCGTGAAGCCTGACTATCAGTACCCACTCCACTCAGCTCCACCCCTTGTCCTGTTTCTATTTGTTCCTCTTCATATTTGACCTCATTTTGCTACCTGGAAGGAAGCAAGCCACAGAGAACATCCTACTTCTACACTGAAGGTATGTGTGTTTTTCCATTCTAAGATGTTTCCTTGATATGTGCCATACCAGTCTGTTACTAACATGTTATCTACGTGGATGGATTTTACCACACAAATGATGGATAATTCTGAAGCTTCAAATCGTTTACTCTTTGCCCAGTGTTCCTTCAGGGATTGAATATACTATTATCAAAGATTCTAAGTCACTTTATGTTATTCGCTGTCATCTACACTATATTTGATAATCACTCCTAAATTTGGTTCATTAAGTCCTGTATTGCTCTGCAGATACTGAATTAACAGTGTATCCACTTGCTCATTCTTTATCTATCCCAGCATCTATGACATCCTTCATCTCCTTTGGTGACAATCAGTTACCTTCACAATGCAGACAACTGGAGGCAGTGATTAGAGCCGAGCTGGATACAGTCTGATGGTATTTCTTGCTATTGGAAGGAGAGACAAGAAATGAGGAGTTGTCTCGCTTTGTGGATTAACTAATCGTCAGCTTGACGGGTCACAGCAAAAGAAGAGTTTTCCATTTTAAATTCAAGGATAGAGAAGACCTACTGCATCAGGTAACATGTAAAGCACATAAAAAAGCATGACCTGGCCAAATTGTACATTACTAAGCATGATCTATAATACACAATGAATATTGATCAATGTACGTACGTTATAGAAAAATTTAAACAATATTTGAATCTCAGTAAATATGTACTTATGTGTGAGCATTATACATATGTATTTGTGCATGTGAGCTAATAAGGCAATATTATATATACTACTTAATATTGGAAGATTAAAGATCCTCATGATATTGTTAAACATATCAGAATGTGAGCTTTAAGGACACCATATGGCAGAGTCTCTGAAATTTGAAGTACTTATAAACCCTTGTAGCTAAGAAATTCCCAAATCTGTTAATATTGTGTTGTTTTTTACATGTTTGAGAATTTCTTAAAGTGTTTTGCACAGAACACAGCCATTACAAAATACATAGATTGAAGCAAATATAGGTAAGTGAGGGAAATAATGTGTTTTTCCGTTCATGCAAGCATGTGAGTTTCCTACCTTTCCTTTATCATTGCCAGAAACACTACAGGAGCTGTGCTTGGGCAAAGAAGTTCTGGTCTGGAACTCCCCAGCTGTGTGAGGAAACATATTTTCATGGAAAGTGATTCCACTCAATCACTGTAAAACCTGTATGTTTGCTCTTCTGTTAGTGTGTGTGGGAGAGTTAAGAAAAAGCATGTTATGAGAATCAATATTGACAATTTCAACAGAAATTGTCTAACTATCATTTTTAAAAATTATTTCAAGTGGATATGTGAGCAAGTCTCTATAACTAATATATAAAATGCAGCATCTTTGGAAAATAATATTTGTTATCTCCCAGAGCACACTTCCAATCATTTTAATCATGGAGTTAATAATTGGAATTATAGGAAATGGGTTCTTAGCCCTCATCTACTACATGGACTGGGTTAAGAGAAAGAAAATGTCATTACTTAGTCAAATCCTCACTGCTTTGTCAATCTCCAGAGTTTTGCATCTCAGCTTAGTGTTTATAAGTTTAGTCATCTCCTTTTCTTATCCAAATTTAACTACTAATTCAAGCATGATACAAGTCATTAATAATGTTTGGATTATAGGCAACCATTTCAGCATCTGGCTTGCTACCTGCCTCAGTATCCTTTATTTTCTCAAGATAGCCAATTTTTCTAACTCTCTTTTTCTTTATCTAAAGTGGAGAGTTGAAAAAGTAGTTTCAGTTATACTGTTGATGTCACTGCTCCTCCTGATTTTAAATATTGTATTAATTGATGTGGAAATTAACTTATGCATAAATGAATATCAAAGAAACATATCATGCAGCTTCAGTTCTCACTACCATGAAAAGTGTCAAAGGAATGTGTTAAGCCTTCACATTATTTTCTTGTCTGTCCCCTTTGTTTTGTCCATGTCAATGATTTTTCTGCTCTCCTTCTCCCTATGGACACATCACAGGAGGATGCAACAGCATGTTCAGGGATGCAGAGATGCCAGAACCATGGCCCACTTCAAAGCCTTGCAAACTGTGATTGCCTTTCTCCTACTATACTCCTTTTTTATTCTGTCTGTCTTAATAGAAATTTGTAACTATGAATTATTGAAGAAGCATCTTTTCATTGTATTTTGCCAGGTTGTATACACAGCTTTTCCTTCATTCCATTCATGTATTTTGATTGTAGGAGACATGAAGCTGAGACAGGCCTGTCTTTTGGTATTGTCATGGCTTAAACATGGCTGCAAGCCAAATTATGCAGAAGCTAGATCTCTAATACACAATAGATTGTGTTGTATATTCTAGACTAAGATGAACCAATACAAATATCTTTTGTATTTTTCATTTTTACATTTTAAATATCCTTTTATTTTAACTGCATGAGTTTGATTTCTGTATGCAATTATCACTGATTAAAATTATTACAAATTAAGCTAGTTGTGTACAAGGTTATTTCTTAATATACATATCAAAAAAGGACCTCATTGTAACCCATTAAAACATAAATATATCCAAATTTTACCAATTTTCTATCAACTATCAATCATAGAGATTTTGACTTATAGACTATAACATATATATATATATGTGTGTGTGTGTGTGTGTGTGTGTTTTAATTTACATAACAAACTTGTTAAAAGCATATCATTGAAGCCATGTAAAATAAAATATGTGAATACAACTTTAGAGAAGAAATGTCTTGTATGATATGGAATTATAAATGAGTGGCAATAAAAGTAGTTTATTAAATACAGAGCTCAATTAGGAAGTATTTTTGCCAATTCTTTGGAGCAATGAGCCTCCTGTGTTTCAGTTATGTATTTTTTTTTATTAGTTTCTTTATCAACCATTTTACAATACTTTCATGAGTATTAAGACAATGTAATTTTCATTTCTACGTGCAATGTACATTAATTTAGAGGATATAGTATAATCTATTTTATCTTAATGTATAACTATAAGAAATAAAAGTTTATGGTAGTTTTAAAATATTAATTTGAAATATTACTTTTTGATTTATTTACTATCATGGATCCATAATATTGCATATAATATCTTATTGAGGACTGACATACATTCAACAGCGAATCTTCTTTTATGTACCTTATACTTAATATTTATTTTACCTAGAAATTTTAAAAATCTATAAAATTAAATGAATTCACGATATAAAATCAAATAATTGCATGATATGATACATTGTCAGTAGATCTTGGTGAGATGGCCAGAGTTTTATGTAGTTAAATCTTCAGTAAGATATGATTTAGAATTTTATTGGAGACAAAGACTTCTTTGTTCAGTCATAATTTTATTATTAGATTTTCTTCTGTCGAATTTAAAATATACTTTAATATACTCCCACAAAGATATTCATTCATTCATTGAAAAATATATATTGTTAATATCTATCTATTGTATTGCTTGAACATATTTTTTTTAGCTTTTTCTGAGATCCATTTTTAATTATTTTTTATTTATTTTGTTTTTTTAAAACTTTTTTAAAACTTTCCTTGCATTATGATGAGAAAAGTTACATGATTTCAATTTTTCTGAATTTGTTAACATTTAAAAACATATTTTAAGTAAATAGAATTAAATCACATTCTTGTTTACCTTTAGTACTCCCACTACTCCTAGAGACCCCCCCTTGAATACCTATAATATCTTTTTGTCATATTCCTTAAAATTTATAAAATATTATAACAATAAAAATATTATAAAAGTTGTTTGATATAAAGCAACAATCAATTTAACAGTCTTATGTAGATGCTCGTCTACAGCAATAGTGAAAATATATTTTTCTCAAAATAAATTTTAAATAACTCCAAACATATTAACTGTATACTTCAAAATATAAACATCACTACTAGTATTTTCTTAAATGAACATGAATATATAAAGTCTTTTTGTTTGTTTGTTTGTTTGTTTGTTTTGTATTTAGTAGAGTTTAAAATCTTGGCTCTTACTGTGGTACAAGCCCAAAATAAAAATAATTTTTAGACCTTGGATTTCATTGTAATAACGCTGTACTTCAATGACCCTCATATCACCAAAGGATTTTACCTCCATCGTAGCTAAGCTGAGAGTTGATAGTTCTGCTGCACCAAGAAATGAATTGTAGGCTCGATTTTTAGATATAGACTTCCTGCTATGGTCAAAGCTATTTGACTTGAGTGAGTGACATTATTCTCAGCCCACAGGGAACAGGTTACATTCATTTAAGAAATGGTGTAGGCTACTTCACTGCTGGTGGGATTGCAAACTGGCACAACCACTCTGGAAATCAGTGTGGCGGTTCCTCTGGAAATTGGACATAGTTCTACCAGAGGACCCTGCTATACCATTCCTGGGCATATACTCAGAAGATGCTCCAACATGTAATAAGGACACATGCTCCACCGTGTTCATAGCAGCCTTATTTATAATAGCCAGAAACTGGAAACAACCCAGATGTCCCTCAACAGGGGAATGGATACAGAAACTGTGGTGCATCTACACAATGGAGTATATCAGCTAATAAAAAAAAATGAATTTATGAAATTCTTAGAGAAATGGATGAATCTGGAGAGTATCATTCTGAGTGAGGTAACTCAAACACAAAAGAACACACATGGTATGCATTCTCTGATAAGTGGTTATTAGCCCAGAAGTCTGGAATAAAGGAGGAACAACCCACAAACCACAAGAAACTTAAGAAGAAGGAAGACCAAAAGGTGGACATTTCATTCCTTCTTAAAAAGGGAACCAAATACCCACAGAAGGAGAGGCAGAGATTAACTATGGAGCAGAGACTAAAGGAAGGACAAGCATATAGCTACCTCCTGAGAGGCTCTGACAATACCTGACCAATACAGATGTAGAGGCTCACAGCCATTCATTGAACTTAGTACATGGTCCCCAATGAAGGAGTTAGAGAAAGGTTCTATGGAGCTGAAGGGTTTGCAGCCTCTTAGGACGAACAACAATTACTAATTAGTACCCTCAGAGCTCCCAGGGAGCCAACCACCAATCAAGGACTATACATGGTGGGACTGAATGTTCTGGCAGCATGTGTATAGTAGAGGATTGCAAATTCGATCATCTATAGGAGGAAAGGACCTTGGCATTGTGAAGGTTTTGTGCCCCAGTGTAGGGGAATGCCAGGGCCAATAAGTGGGAGAGGGTGGAATGGCAGGCA
>JADRCD010144871.1:25912-51041 GCA_019843815.1 Montemys delectorum
GGGCCAATAAGTGGGAGAGGGTGGAATGGCAGGCATGGGGAGGGGG
Organism: Montemys delectorum; assembly: GCA_019843815.1. Lineage (NCBI taxonomy): Eukaryota > Metazoa > Chordata > Mammalia > Rodentia > Muridae > Montemys > Montemys delectorum. Next base: position 25,959 of record JADRCD010144871.1, read on the forward strand.
GCAAACAAAAGGAGTTTGTTCTTATTGTTTTTGTTTGTTTGTTTGTTTTTTGGAGGGGAACCTGGGAAAGGAGAAATTTACATGTAAATAAAGAAAATATCTATTAAAAAAAAGAAGAAAGAAATGGTGTAGGTATTAAGATGGTCTATCCATAAAGTTATTCACCAACTGTTTCAATGAACAATGGTTCTGCTTGGAGGGTGGTACAGACATTAAGTGAGGGTAAGAATTTGGTTCATTAGGTTTGATAATTTGGAAAAGCATTCATCTCAGAGAAAGAGTAACTTACAAAGACTTTTTCTTTAAACTTGATACAATAGTTACAAACGTCAAGCAAAGCATTCAGTCTCACTCTTTGCTGTTCTCTTACAAGCCACCTCCCTAGTTAATCATCTATGATTCTTTTGGGTATATAAAAACTTTTGAAATATATAAGCTGTTCTGAAAACCATAGTATAGTGTAAAGACATGAAATAAACAATACTAGTAGGAGAGAGGCTGAGATGGGAGAAGCAAGGTTTCAAGACTCTTATGTTGAACACAGCCAGACACTGTCACAAACAAGCAGAAAGTGTATATAGATTGTACAATATTGGACCTATTTCTCCAGTTACCAAATTGGAGAGACCATTGGATGACAACAAATTTCTAATTCCTCATATTATTGGATTTCAATCAATTAGGATATGTTGCTAATATTAATTTTCATATTAATATACCAAGAAAAAGTAATTGTCACTTCCTGTTGTTTTTGTTGTAGGAGGTAGAATTGGGTTTGTGTGGATTTGTTGAAAGATTACCTTCTTGCTTCTTCTAGGGTGTAGTTTTGCTCCTTCTGTTGATGTTTTCCATCTATTATCCTTTGTAGGGCTGGATTTGTGGAAAGATATTGTGTAAATTTTATTTTGCCATGGAATAGCTTGTTTTCCCCATCTATGGTAATTAAGAGTTTTGCTGGGTTTAGTAACCTGGGCTGGCATTTGTGTTCTTGTAGGATCTGTAATGACATCTGCCAAGGATCTTCTAGCTTTCATAGTCTCCAGTGAGAAGTTTGGTGCAATTCTGATAGGCCTGCCTTTATATGTTACTTGACATTTTTCCCTACAGCTTTTAAAATTCTTTCTTTGTTTAGTGCGTTTGGTGTTATTATTATTATGTGTCGGGAGGAATTTCTTTTCTGGTCCAGTCTATTTGGAGTTCTGTAGGCTTCTTGTATGTTCATGGGCATCTCTTTCTTTAGGTTAGGGAAGTTTTCTTCTATAATTTTTTGGAAGATATTTACTGGCCCATTACATTGGGAATCTTACTCTCTTCTATACCTATTATTCGTAGGCTTGGTTTTCTCATTGTGTCCTGTATTTCCTGGATGTTTTGGGTTAGGAGCTTTTTGCTTTTTGCATTTTCTTTGACTGTTGTGTCAATGTTTTCTATAGTGGCTTCTGCCCCTGAGACTCTCTTTTCTATCTCTTGTATTCTGTTGGTGATGCTTGCATCTATGACTCCTGATTTCTTTCCTAGGTTTTATATGGCCAGGGTTGTTGTCTCTCTTTCTGTTTTCTTTATTGTTTCTATTTCCATTTTTAGATTCTGGATGGTTTTGCTCATTTCTTTCACCTGTTTGATTGTGTTTTCCTGTAGTTCCTTAAGGGATTTTTGTGTTTCCTCTTGAAGGGCTTCTAGCTGTTTACATGTGTTCTCTTGTATTTCTTTGAGGGTGCTATTTATGTCTTTCTTAAAGTCCTGTATCATCACCATGAGAAGTGATTTTAGATCTGAATATTGCTTTTCCAGTGTGATGATGTATCTAGGACTTATGGTGGGAGAATTGGGTTCTGATGATGCCACTTAATGTAGACTTGTGTTGTTTATTTTCTTATGATTGCCCCCAACCACCCCCTGCCATCTGGTTATCTCTAGCCCTTGCTAAATCTGACTGGAGCCTGTCCTTCTTGTGATGCTGGTTGTATCAAAACTCTCAGAGTCAAGCTGTCTCTGGGATTCTGGGATTCTGGGATCCTGTTATCCTGGGCTAGTTAGAATGCCTGGAAGTGGAGCTTCCTCTTGGTGTTGTGGGACTGGCTGTGGAGTTTGAGCCCAAGGTAAGTTCATGTCTTCAATTTTATCTGTACTTTTTTCTATATACTTTTTCAATTTTAGAAAAAAATTGATATGTTTTCAATTTTATCAAATGTTTTTCTCTGTATAACTTCAATTTTATCAGAAATACTTTTGATATTATATCTGAATCTTGCTTTTCTGGTGTAATGGTATGTCCAGGACTTGCTTTGGTGGGAGAATTGGATTCTGATGATGCCAAGTGACCTTGGTTTGTGTTGTTTATTTTCTTACTCTTGCCCTCCTCCACCCCCCCTGGCCATCTGGTTATCTCTAGTGCTACCTGCCCTTGCTAAATCTGACTGGAGCCTGTCCTTCCTGTGATCCTGGTTGTATCAGAACTCTCAGAGTCAAGCTGTCTCTGTGATCCTGTGATTCTGTTATCCTGTGATCCTAGGCTTGTTAGAGCACCTGGGAGTGAAGCTTCCTCTGTGTGTTGTGGGACTGGATGCGGAGCTTGTGCCCAAGGTCTGCTCAGGACACCAACCCAGACAGACTGGAAGGAACCCCAGTCACTGGGCTGTTGGAGTTCCTGTGTGCCTAGTTCTGCTGGTCCCAGTTATTCCCAGTGTTGGAACAGATGTTGGTTCCTCCTCACCTCTCGAACATTTTTTAAGGAGAAATTGAAGCTCTGAAATAAAGAAATTTAACATGTCTTACAAGCAGTCCCGAGGAGATTTGTATTCTTCTATTTGGCATGTTTTCTTTTGTCAGGTTTTACATTACTATTGTAAAATTTTAAGGCTTCTTGTCCAGTTTTACAACTGATGGGGTAATATTATCCCCACACAAAACATACAAAACATAGAAATATATTTGTGTTTGGTCACTTAACCAAATAAGAATTTTGAAATGTCTTCAACAGCTGTCAGGTATGATAGCACATGCCTATATCCCAACACTTGACAGGCAGAGATAATGAAAACCTATGATTCAAGGCCAACTTAGCTGGACAGTGACCTATATTTTACTTAAGGCTACATAGAAAGATCTAGCATAAACCTTAACAATAATTAATATGTTACAGTGATTATTTCTGTGTGATATTATCTTCAATAATGCCTGAATCCTTATTTAAGATGTTAGATTAAGGAAAACCAATAAATAAAACTTTTGACAATATCAAGGTGAAATGGAATGTCAAAATATAATTAATAAGATTAATTTTATTGAGTTGTAAGACTCTATATGATTTGTTGTTGGACCCCATTTTGACCCTGGTTTGGGCCTTGAGGACAAACTCTAGCCTGGCTCAAGTTTCTGTGTCCTTGGGGGAAAGCCTAAGCCTGGCTCTAGTTTTGAGACCTATCTCAGTCACTTCTGTCTGGATGACTCAGCAAGACCTATTTGGCCCTGCCTCTGCCAGGCTGTTGTTGATGTCGAGCTTTACCATTGGCCCTGTCAGTCACTCCATACCCTCTGTCACCCTTCCCTGCTTCCTACATCATATTACCGCACCCTACCCCCTAAGTTCCGAAAGCTGGGTGTGTTTCTTTTGGGTTGTTGACATTTGCCATGCAGCTCATCCCAGAAGAGATGAGGGGGAGTGCAAGAGGGTGGGGAGGACATGGACCTAGACATCTCTCCTTTCCCCTGGACCAGCTGGCAAGGAGCCAGCATTTTATATTTTCATGTGTTATGAGGTGACTATTTCCTGACACCTGCAAACTTACTGGCCAGAAGGAATTACAGAGTTCAAGATCAGAATCTCTATTCTATGATAAATTATCTTCTTCCTTTCTAAAATATGTTAAATATCTGCAAACACTCTTACTTGTAGAGATCTTCTATTTAGAGAATGTTTTTCTTACATCCATAAATTATAGTAACTCTGGTAGAGATTGTTCTATTAGGTCAAATTGGACTTTAATATAAATTAAATATAATGCATATTTTTATGTATATTTGTGTTCTCTTTACCTCATCTAGGTTTTATATATCATTGTTTGGTGGTGATTATTTTTATAATCTAGTCTATAAAATAAAAATGATAAAAGAATAATGATTATGAAATTAAGGGAAGATGTAATTGTCAAAGAATAATGCATTTAGATAAAGATGTAATTTTGAAGATGAATAAAATTTTGCACTTCCGAATTTGATAGCTTCACAGATGAAAAATAAGTAAGTAGAGTGTAATTCATCTATAGTAAAAATGATTTTTCACAATTAATATTATTAGCAAACAACATTTATAGAAGGATATACTGTGATGACAAAACAAAATAATGATTTCACCCATATCTAGCTTATTGAACCATAGAGTTTATTTGAGTTGTTTATGAGAGAATGGGAATGGGGTTACTTAATTACAGGAATATGGATGTCTCAGGATAACTGCATCTATAAGGAGTCTGTCCCAGCAACAGTCAGCACTTAGGAAAGATGCACACCTTACAGGCAGCTCAGAAGTAAACAATTCTCCCCTCCCCAGTGGTTATTATTTCTTAAATAACCTTGGATAAGAGACCTTGTGTCTTGAGCATTCTAGGATCATCACTAACCTAGTAAATTCTTACTCTCTTGGTATTATGAGCTTCTCTCATCTCTCTGGGGAGAGGACACTTCAATCTAAAGGAGACAGCAAGACAACAAGTCTGCCAATTTGCCACAGGATTAGACTCAATTCTTCTTACTCTAGGCTCAACAGACTAAATAAAAGGAGTTATTCATGTTGTAATTCCACATCATGCCACTCAAACAGGGTTGTTAAAATTAGCATGAGAGCATGTGGAAGAGATGAGATGAAGAAAAGAGAGAAAGACAGACAGAGACAGAGAGACATAGAGAGAATGAATCAGAAATTTCCCAAACTATACACATTTAGTAAGTAGTATTGTAAAAAAAAATTCCTTTAACTTTTAACTTTGCAAAAAATTACTTGAAATGATCTTTTTGGTCTCTTTGCTTTTTCCTTTGGATTCATGAACTTTTTTTTCTCCTTAAGTACATTCTACCTATAAAGCTAACACCCACTCCCAGAGTATCAGAAAACACAATGAATTTTAAGAATGAAGTGACATTTAAAACTAGATTCTCAAATAAGAAGCAGTTCAATTATTTAAATATGCTGCAATATCTTCTCTGCATCATTGATCTAGAGTGAGGTAGACTCTAAGGCCAGGTTTACAACTTAGATTCTTCTCAAATATGTTTCTAGAGCTTTGAGTTACAATGTTGGAGTGAAATATAGAATATAGAGAAATAGAGCTGATTCAAGGATCCTTTCCTTTTCCAGTTCTTACAGCTCTTAAAGGAAGAAAATGTAACTTACAAAACAGTAAAACATTACTATTTCTAGTTATTAGTGTAAAGGTAGTATGTTTTGAACAGATGTGCAATGTAAATAAAGTGGATGCTTAACACAAGAGTGATTATTTCTTTGTTGTATGAGATTATTTTTATTTTACTATAGTTGTTGTTATTTTGCCAGGGTTTCTCTGTATCTTCTTGGCTTTCCTACAAGTCACTCTATAGAACAGCTGGAGTTAAAGGTCTGTGCCACCACTGTTCTGTGGTTCTACAATTTTTTTTTCATTTTAACTAGAGGATAAGGATAAACCAGGGAGCTGAATAAAGAGACTGAGTCAGATAATTTCAGACAGCAGGAATTGGTCTCTTACTTTAGAGTGCTGCATGGGGATATTTTACCCTCCTGTCCTGAGATCGTAAGAATTACTGAGGTGTCTTTTGCTTAAGTCAGTCAAATGAATACTGCTTTTTCCAATATTGGATTGATTTCTAGACCAGTCCAGGATTGAGTCAGAATAACTAGTCACATTAAAAGAAATAGTAGAGTCATCATAACTTCTCTTTTTGGTTAAGTTTTTGAAGGCAATTTTCACATTCTCCATGTTCTCTGTCCCAGAAGCTCTAAAAGCCTGAAGCAAGGTAGTTTGTCCAATCTGTGATATAGGTAAATAAAAGTGGGTCAGGAACATATGTCCAAAGCAGCTTTCTATTGTCACCTATGTCAGGCACTCAGTAAGCTCATAGGTCAGCATCATTCCTTGTCCCAGCATCAGCTTGTCTCACCAATCATTCTGGCATCTAGCATGCTTCTTCAGCATCTCAAGGAAAAAACACAAACACTCCCTCTTCTCCGTTGTAAATACTTGGTCAGGATCATGCCATGTGCCAGTATGTGGATCCTTCCATTTCACCTAGGCATAAGTATGCCTGCTTGTAGGGTGCCATAGACACTCAGATAGTTTCTGGGCATCCAAATTTTAAAACTTTAAAAGTAAAAAGAATATGATTTAAATAAATTTGTGATATATGGAGATATAACTTCCCCTTTTTATTTTAAGATACTGTTTGATTAAAGTTCCACAATACCTGCTTCTCAATACCTTGCCCTTGAGGATTATAAGAAGTCCCAGTAATATGGGTAATATTAAATTATCAACAAAACATCTCAAGTGCTTGACTGTAATAGCAGTTCCATTATGTGTTTTAATCTGATTTGGAATAACCAGCATAGAAAAACAATGCAAGCAATGATTAATTATATTTTTAGTTGCTTCTCATGCTACAGCAGTTGCAACTAGAAAGCCTGAAAAGGTGTCAATAGCCACAAATGCATATTTTAATTTTCTAAAATCAGAAATATAAGTAACAACCATTTGCAATAATTGATTAGATGTAAGTCCTGAGGATTAACACTGTTATGTGGTGCATGAAGAAACTGAGAACATTAAGAACAAGTCTTTACAATATGACATACACATTCTCTAGAAATACTAAATTGTAGTCTCAAGCTATTACTATTTTGACAATGTAAAGAATGAGATTGTCTAATTTTTCCTACATAAGACTTTTACTTTGCCTGGTATACAAATCTGCTGTGGCATTGTCCTCCCTAGGGGGTCTTGGCAATCCTGTACAACCTCTTAAATGTCCTATAGAGTTAAGAAACAGTACATTATCTTAAATTGAGTTGTATTTGCATAAATAATTGCAAAATTTGAGAATTAGTGGTATCTAAAATGGGAACAGTTTGAAGTAATTGTAAACCATGAGCTATATATTGTCTATCAGTATACAAATTAAAAGCTTGATTTTTCAGCATTTCAAAAACAACAGTCACAGCACATAGTTTAATTATTTGTGTTGAAACAAGGGGAAACTCAAGAGAATGAATATGTGATTCAAATCAAATATGCTGCCTTTCCATTAGGTTAGACATCCGTAAATACTGTAACCACATTTTCTATGGGCTTCATTCGTAAATTTACAGGAAATACAAAAGCATACATAGAGGAAAATTTAACAACATGTCTTTTGGATAATGATTATCAACTTTGTCTAAAAAATTTCCACATGCAATAAGCCAAATAACAGTATTTTACAATAGCCAATTTAATTACTGTTTGGAATAAGGAATAAACATTTCATCAGGTTCTCAAGACATTCTTTCCAAAACACTTTCTTGATTCTATCCTCCATTTCTGTATTAACACAGCAACAGCTTCATAATAAGGTGTTAAAACTTTCTTTATAGATGATACCTCCGTAAGGCTCAATCTATTTTTACCACTCCAAGAGCACGAGTTGTGGTCTGTGGTATTGTTAAGTTCCAGCTGTTGTGATACCCTCATAATAAGGAGGCCCTGAGGAGAGACATAACTAGCAGGATTCAGTCATATTAGGCCTGGATCCATTTAGCACTGTAAAAGCTCCCTGAATCAGATTTAGCAACCTTTGTCCAGTACTGGGGAAGGATGGAGTCAAAGTGGTGTGGGGGCTTAGAGTAGAGTTATTCTTGGGTAACAACAGGTAGTGTGTCTTGGGGACTATGGGAGCTAGAGAATTTTGTTCTGACAGTACCTTGTTGGGACCAATAGGCTGAGCTGGTGGGCTGTCTATTTTTAACTGAATAGTAAATGCTGCACCTGCATCATCTTTAAGCAATCTATCTGGGAAGTACCATTGTAGGCCCCATGTTCTTCCTTGCAACCATTGTGAGGCATCTTCATTTCTCCCTCGCTCAGTAAAGGTAATATTTAAAGGGATGCAGGTAGGGCTAGTATAACAGGCTCCCAATCTCGAGTCTGGCACAAATGATTTGCACTCATTTGCCTCTTGAGCAGTTGTATAGTTCTTTCGTACTGTTATCCAGTCCCAGGAGGACCTTGGGGTCCACCATGCCTCTCCAGAAGTCTCACACCCCCAGGTGGAACAATAGAAATTCTTCAGGCCACCACATCGCCGAGCTGTAGCTAGGTCTCGGCCATCTTTAGGACAAACATAGAAACTTAGGAGTCTCAATTTGCACCTGTGCCATGGACTGCCACATCCTAGGGCACCCCACAGGGAATGTCTTTTTGGGACCCACAAGGGCAACTTTAGTGGGTCTGAAGTAGGGATGTCCCAAGTATCTAATCCGGCAACTAGTTGACAAAAGTCAGGAGTAAGCGAGGGCCACCAAGTGTACGACTGAGCTATTTTTGAGGTGGACCATACTACTTCCCCGGTCATTGAAGAGACCTGCCAAGTCAATTTTTGGGGGACATGAGGGTTACTTCCCATCATTTGAAGGGTGCCCACGATGTAGGCACAACTTAAGGGGATTATCAGTCTTTTCCATAGTCCATTCATCTCAATTATCCTCAGGGGGTGCCTTTTTAACATAAGACACATGGATCCAGGCAGAGATCCCATCTACCTTAAGGGCAGTGGGGGTGGTCAGTAATACCAAGTATGATCCTTTCCACTGCGATTCAAGATTCCCAGCTCGGTGTCTCCGGACTAGGACAGCATCCCCCACTTCAAATTGATGCGGCACTTTCAAGTCACCTGCAGTGTAGATGTCTTTTATCTGCTCCCAGGCTTCTTTTCTTACGATCTCAAGGGCCTTCAGTCGGGCTAGAAGGCTGGATGGGGGAACAAAGGAGTCATCAGGGCATGCACCCAATTCCAAAGTAACATAAATGGGTGGTGGTGTTCCAAACATTATTTCAAAAGGTGTCAAACCAATTACACCAGGGGTGTTCCGAACTCGGAACAATGCATAAGGAAGGAGGGCTGTCCAATCATTACCTCCTGTCTCCAAAGACAATTTAATTAAGGTCTCTTTTAGGGTTCTATTCATCCTTTCTACTTGTCCTGAGCTCTGGGGTCTATAAGCACAATGTAATTTCCAATTTATCCCCAGTTGTCTGGCCATTCTCTGACTTACCTGGGCGACAAAGGCAGGCCCATTGTCTGACCCGATTACCTTAGGTATTCCAAACCGGGGAAAGATTTCTTCCAATACCTTCTTAGCCACCACATTGGCTGTCTCCTTCTTGGTGGGAAAAGCCTCAACCCATCCTGAAAAAGTATCTATAAAGACTAAGAGAGATTTATTTCCATAGTGGGCAGGTTTCATTTCAGTAAAATCCGTCTCCCAGTAGGTTCCAGGACGGTCTCCTTGAAGACGTTTTCCTTCCTGGAGTTTGTTAACTCTGGCATTGGTTAAGGCGCAGGCTTTACAATTTTTCACAAGATTTTCTGCTATTTCTCCCACCTTCTGTATATGGTATGGGGATCTCTTTATCAATTCAAACATCATTTTTGTCCCTAAATGGGTGAGGGTGTGAATGTCAGTCAAATAAGCAATTCCTTCTTCAGGGGAGAGGGATATCTCACCTGGAGGGGCCCTCAGACCTCCTAACTCTCCCCCTTGATATCATGAGAATCATTGGTCCGTGAGCTGCTGTTTTGGCAGCATAGTCTGCCATTCGATTCCCTTTTTCAATCTGTCCTTCCCCTCTTTGGTGTCCTGAACAATGGATAATTGCTACTTTACAAGGCATATGAACAGCTTCTAGTAAGTTTAAGATTTCTTCTTTGTTTTTGACATCTCTGCCTGCAGAGGTCAGCAGCCCACGCCGTTTGTAAATTGTTCCATGTATGTGAGCTGTTGCAAATGCATATCAGCTATCTGTGTAAATGTTTACGGCCTTTCCTTTTGCCAGTCTTAATGCCTGCGTCAGAGCAATGAGCTCTGCCTTTTGGGCTGATGTTCCTTCTGGCAGGCTGCTAGCCCATATAGTAACCTCTCCATCCACTACTGCTGCCCCCGCCATGCGCTTACCTTCCACCACGAAGCTGCTTCCATCCGTGAACCAAGTCATTGCCCCAGGCCATGGTCTGTCAATCAGATCGGACCGGGTTCCTGTGTCTTCTGCTAGTATCTCCTCACACTTATGTACTGGAGTTTCGTCGGCTTCAGGGAGCAAGGTGGCCGGATTGAGAGTAGCAGGAGGCGCAAAAGTCACATGTTCAGTCAGCAACAAGCTCTGGTAATGTGTCATCCAAGCGTTGGTCATCCAACGATCTGGGGGTTGCAGGATAATGCTTTCAAGTGCATGGGGAGCTATTACCATCACATTCTGGCCCATAGTAAGCTTGTCAACATCTTTTATTAGTGTGGCTGTAGCTGCTATCACTCGGAGGCAGGAAGGCCATCCACTAGCCACTGAATCCAATTTTTTTGACAGGTAGACCACCGGCCGTCTCCAAGGACCTAAGGTTTGGGTAAGGACTCCTCTTGCTACCCTTCTTCTCTCATAAACATAGAGAATGAAGGGCTTATTCAAATCTGGTATAGCTAGGGCAAGTGCCTGCAGCAATGCCCTTTTAAGAGCTTCAAAAGCCGACTGATGTTCTTCAGTCCAGATGAATTCTCCTTTTTCTTTTGTCAGGGGATACAATGTAGCTGCTAGAGTAGCAAATCCTGGGATCCAGAGTCTACAAAACCTGGCCGTCCCCAGGAATTCCCTCATCTGGCAGGGGGTGGTTGGGGTTGGGATCTGCGTCACTGTTCATTTCTGGGCCTCTGTAAGCCATCTCTGTCCATCTTTTAGGGCATACCCTAAGTATATTACTTTAGTCTGACACAGCTGTGCCTTTTTTGCTGAGACCCGGTACCCCAACTTACCCAGTTCAGCCAGGAGCCTTTGTGTCCCAAGCTTGCATTCTTCATACGTTTCTGCTGCCAACAGAAGGTCATCTACATACTGTAGTAGGGTTACCTGGGCATTCTTAGTCTGAAAGGAGGTGAGATCTCGATGTAAGGCCTCATCAAATAGAGTGAGAGAGTTCTTGAATCCTTGTGGTAATCTCGTCCAGGTGAGCTGTCCAGTCCTTCCATTTTCTGGGTCTCGCCACTCAAAAGCAAACAAGGGCTGACTAGCAGGATGCAGTCTTAAACAAAAGAAAGCATCTTTAAGGTCCAAAACTGTATATCACACCTGTTTGGGTGGCAGAGTGCTGAGCAAGTTGTATGGGTTGGGCACTGTAGGATGTATGTCTTGCACTCTCTTATTAACTTCCCTAAGGTCTTGTACTAGTCGATAGTCATTTGTCCCTGGTTTTTTTACTGGGAGCAATGGAGTGTTCCATGGAGACTTACAGGGAACTAGGATTCCCTGCTGGAGCAGCCTGGTGATGTAGGGGCATATGCCCTCTCGGCCTTCCTTGCTCATAGGATATTATCTTACTCCTATAGGAGTGGCTCCAGACTTGAGTTCAACCACCACCTGGGGGGGGGGGGTCACTTTGCCATCCCCATTCCTCCCGTCTCAGCCCAGGTTTGGGGGAACTGTTCAAGCCAGTTCTGCAATACCTCAACATGTGTTTTATATTTGTTTTGATACAACTGGTATTCCTCTCCTAACTAGAGGGAGAGTGCTAGGGTACTGGGTACTTCAGTTCCCCAGGATAACTTCGGTCCAGAGGGAGCGAACGTGATTTGAGCTTTCAGTTTTGTCAGTAAGTCTCTTCCCAGCAAAGGCGTGGGACATTCAGGAATGACCAGAAATGAATGAGTCACTTGGCCTTTTCACAGATCCACAGTCCTGGACGTAGTCCAAGAATACAATTTTTGTCCTGTGGCTCCAACCACAAGCGTCTTTCTATCTTTGACTTTTCCTGAAGGAGTTTTTAACACTGAATATTCCACTCCTGTATCAATCAAGAAACTTATTGGAGTCCCCTCCACCTTTAAGCTTACCCTAGGCTCGGGGAGGGAAGCTGAGCCCCGTTTTCCCTAGTCTTCATCTCTCCCGAAGGTTAATATTTTGGTCCTTTTCTTTTTTTCTGGGCAATCCCTAGCCCAGTGTCCTTTCTCCTTGCAATATGCACACTGATCAGAATCTAGTCGTCCGAGCGGTTCTCTCTGCTTTCTTTCAGGTCTCCTTGGCCCCTGCCTTTTCTCGCCACCCAGGTTCCCTAACTGTCCAGGTCTCCCTATTCTATCTCTGTCTCTATCTACTACTGTGGCCAGTATTCTAGTTAAATTCTTTTCATGTTTCCTGTCTCTCCTGTCTTCTTCTTCTCTCCTTTCTATCTGTTCTCTTTCCTTTTTCTCCTCCTCTGTCTCCCTCTTGTGGTATACTTTCTCAGCCTCTTTCATCACATCTTGCAGGGTGAAATCATGCAGCCCCTCTATCCTCTGTAACTTCTTTCTAATATCGGGGCACACTAATGGATAAAACTCATGATCACAGATCCCCATTGTCCTTCAGATGTGGGATCAAAAGGAGTATATCTCCTATAAGCCTCCATAAGTCTTTCCAAAAACACAGACGGGGGTTCCGTCATTTCCTGTATAACCTCTCTTACCTTAGCCAGATTAGTGGGCCGCCTTGTGGCACCTCGGAGACCCGCTACCAGAGCCCATCGATAATTGGACAACCTCTCCCTACCTTGTGCTGTGTTATAATCCCACTGGGGGCGAATCAGGGGGACCCCTTCTTCCATTTCAGCGGGGGTCTGCACGGGGGTGCCGTACTCATCTAGAAGAGCCATAAAGATCAGATGTTTAATTTTAAGACTATACTCTCAGATTCTGCACTTCCTTGTGTCTGTTTGTCATTACACCAAATTTTTTGCATACTTGGCCAGATCTCTACTCCCTTGGATTGAGGGATCCCTGGAGCAATCCCAGTCCATGGCACTATTGTCCCTCATTAGTTAATTTTAGAGGGGAATTAGGATTTGCATCCACCTTAAGGGGATCAAACAGAGGTTTAAATTCTCCTGTGGTAAGCTTAAGATAAGGTCTTAGCCAGTTAACATCTCTTGGAAGCTTTTGAAAATAATTTGAAGTAAACATATCATCTCTTCTTTCTTGAATTTTCCATGCCACAATTTGTCTAGAATATAACTGAGGCCCCAAATATTAAATCTTTTGTGGAACAACCACTACTCCCCAAAATTTTAAAGTTCCTTGTATAATAGCAAAGCCTTGTAGTAAAACTCCTTCAGATGAATCAGCTAATAACACACCATCCGTATAATGAATATACACAGAAAGATTCAAAGTCCTAACTTCTTATATTGAAGCAGAGACCAAAACATTTTACATAACATAAGGCTAATAGCCATTCCTTGAGGCAAAACTTTCCAAGGATACCACTTAATGTGTTCTTTAAAATTACAAGCTCACTAAAAGCAAAACCTTTACAATCATCAAGATGCAAAGGAATAAAGAACAATCCTCCAAATCCGTAACTGTACATCGAGTAGGCAGTCCAGATTGTAATGCCTCTACAAGTTCCATAGCCTCATTAAACTTTCATAAATCTTTTGATTTTGAACTTTGTTTTGAACAACACCTTGATAGATATGTAATAATGCAGTTTTGGCCTAAGAATAATTCCCAGGTTCCCAGCAAGCAAGGTGAGGGCCCAAAACACTTCCCTAGGCAGGGTTTGCAAAACAAAAACAGTGCCTAGCAAACCCAACTGAGGCTGCTCTGAGCTTTGCATTAACTCAAATGTAAATATTTCTTAATCTGAACCTATTGTCTGAAGCCTGGCCCAGAAGCTACCACTCCTGCAGTGAGGACAGATTCCAGGGCAATGATTCTACTATCTGTCTATGCCTCTAATTTTTGGACAGACTTTCCTAAAATGATTTATGCCCCTATACTTAAAACATTACTTATCACCTTGGTGCTGTGAAAGCATTGCTTATATTGTAGTTCCCTGCAAGGCAGTAGCCCTAGCCAGACCCTGATTATATGAGGATTCAATTTCCTCACAAAGACAAATGTATCCAGATAAGTCTGCCTTTGCTTTGTATGGTGGGACAGCCACATGGCAGATTAGCATTCTCATAAGCCAGTTGTATAACAAAAGGAATTCCTGCTTGAGGGTCTCCAAAAATTCTACTAGCTGCTTTTAGCACTCTATCCACCAATTCCTGAAACAGTTCATCAGGAGCTTGGTGGATACCAGATAAATTCCTACTGAAATTCCTTTCCAATCATGTAGGGGGAGGGTTAAATTTGCTTCTACCACTATGTACAATAAAGCTTGTGTAAAAAGGGGCAGCAGGCCCATACTGGCCACAGCTGTTTTTAACTTTTATTATTCTAGCAATTACCTTAATTACAAATATGGGTGACTTAAAATCTTGAGCCTGTGATCGAACTTCGAACTGCAGTCAAAGGAACACTGGCTGTTTAACTACAACTTTTGAGTTTCTCTTGTAATACCAGAGCACAACCACAATTTTGGAAAGTAAAATCCAATTTTAACAGTGGAAACAATTCATTCTCTTTAAAATCAACACCAAAAGCATTACTTTCATGTTACAAAGTAAAGTTTTTGGCTGTCAATTCCTGTGCATTGTGCAGCTTTTAATACCTCATTAAAGAGATATTGCTTTAAATCTTATCCCTTTTAAGTCTAGTTTCTAGGATAAGAATTATATAAAATACTATCCCAATTTACAAGTATCTTTAGAGAGCTGTTTACCTGGGTTGGCTCATGCCACATGTTGTAGTTCTGAATTACTCCAACCTGGAGTTACCAGTTTTAAGCCAACTTTCTGTTACCAGTGTTACAAATTTTTAATCATACCCAATAACTTATAAGCCAATAATTTATAACCAAGACATGCAGGAAATATTTATCCTTTTAAAGCCAGTCAGAAACAAAAAATGAAATGGCTACATATTTACTTATTTAAGCCAACAAAATTCTTAAGTTTTCTAGCAGTAATTTCAAGAGAGGAGCTCCTTGTTACAAGCTGAACCCAATAATCAGAGTCAGAGATTTTTGTAGGAAAAACAGCCATTAGCTCCCTTACCATGTAAGTCAAAAAGTTGTTGGCCCCTTTTAGAGCAAATATTACAGACAATCAGCTCCTAGCAAGGCATCTCCAGCCAACCTAGACTCCTAACTACAGGTGTAGGGCACAAAGGCCAATTGAGATTGTTTTTTTTTTTTTCTTTTTCCCTTTTTTTTGAAATGAGTTAAAACTAAATCAAAGGCTGAACAACCAGGAGATAAAGGTTTAACCATTTTTCTTTTGAACATGAAACACAGAACAACAAACAATCAAACCACAAAACAAAAACACAGACAACATAAGTCAGTTTTGATGGGCATGGACAGATTGGTGGGCCAAGGACAGACAGTAGACAGAGAGGGAAGAGAATTAGACATCCCAAAAGGACCCAGATATCCTACCTAAGGGACCCAGAACCAAGCATTCCTCCAGGAGAGGAGAGGACATCTTCCAACCTCCTCCTGTCCCTAGGAATACTCAGAAACAGCTTATGTTCATTTTCCTTCTTTTTAGCAAAAGCATCCCCAGATAGTAGGAGAGGACTGCTTTTCTCAAACCCATTCTCTCATGTCTTGGGTGTAAACTATCTCTAGTCAAGGTCCAAAGACTAAAAGCACCTATGAGAATTACTTTCACTTCTCTAGATTTTAGCATAGCTCTAAACACATACACAAAACACATTTTACCATTACCTTCTCCTTCTACAAAGTTTATTCATCACTGGCCCACATATTCTTTACCTTCCTTTGCACATGCTTCCAATTCCCACTGTGTACTTCACTGTACTCTGCTTGCTGGAGGTGCGATGTTGGGGTGCCATGTTTGGACTTCTTCAAGACTGAAAGACCCCTGTGAGGGGAGACCCTCTCTCAAGTCATGGGAGAACACAGCCACCCAAAGACTCACAAGAGACTGATCTTGATGCAATGGCATGAGGTTTATTTCAGGACTAGCACGCTAGGGTTGAGACTCCTAACCCACAAAGGGGACAAAGGAGCTCGACCCCAAGCTCAAGAAGTATAGGGTGTTTAAAGGAGAAAACCACAAACCAGGGGGAGTGGGGGAATTCCAACCCAAGTTATCCAGTCAGTTAGGGAGGGGAACATATTCATTTTAGTACTGTAATCTTACTTAAACATCTACTGAAACATCTACTGGTCAGCAGGGTAGAGAGCCTTGTGAACCAGTTGACCTTCATTCCTAGTTCCACCCTCACTGTGGTTCAGTCAGGAGGGCCAAGTTTCGGGAACTAGAGCCCTGAGGCTCTGAGTCAGCCAAGTTCCTGTAACCCAGAACTCTGAATCGGCTGACCAGTATTTTTAGTTTTTCTCAGTTTGCTAAGAGCCTAAGGAGCTTTTCATATTTTTCATACTTTTCAAAGACAACAAAGTCATCAAGATCCATAGCAAAAATTATATATAGGGTTTTCCTCTAGCTTGTGGGGATTAGTTTACCTATATTCTTTTCTTACTAAGCATGTGCTGTAGCATTTTCTTGGTTCAATCACAATTGGACAGTGACAGGCCTGTGACTGGACAGGAAGAGAGAGGTGGAGCTAGAATTGGAGGAGGAAGAAGGGTCAGGAGTAGGGGAGTAGGTCATGAACATGGAGACAGACGATGAGGACAAGAGACCTTGGGAGGTTTTACAATCAACCAAAGGTTTTTCCAAAATAGATTAATTGGATTAGAATACTGTCTTTATTATTTGGTTCGGAAATTATTGTATTGGCATCTTGTAAATTGTGATTTTATTATTATACAAATCTTATTGGATATTAAGGCCTTAAGAGTCATGCTTTTCTTACTGGGTCTTAGGCACTATTTAGATGAACGATTGTGGAGGTGTGTAAAGAGTTGCTTGAGAGCAAGATGTAGCTTGCTGGGAGATAGTAACAAAAACCCGCCAGAGCTTAGTATTCAGACCAAATGTTACCGGCTCAAAAATGTGGCCCAGCGGGAAAGTGAGTTTGTGGGATGGATTCTTTTTATTAATTCCCACAACAGATGGCCACCCAATGTGTAGCTGGGCACGAATCCACTAGTAATTTAAAATTATTACCCTGAGAGTTAAAGTTTATATTTTATTTTCTTTTTTCCTTGTTTTTCCTTTTGTTGTGTGATAGCCTGAATGGCAGCAAAAGCAAGTTACGTGACTCAAGCATGCCAAGCTGGAACAAAGAACAGCTCTGAGGCCCCTTAGAGAGAGAGAGAGAGAGAGAGAGAGAGAGAGAGAGAGAGAGAGAGAATTTGAGTTATTTACCTCTGAGAACAGAGGAAAGATTATTTACTTTTAAAGTGGACTAGTAAAAAAAAATTGAGCTTTTGTCCAAGCCACATGGAAAGTTTCACCCAAGGTTGGAAACAAGACAGTGGTAGTAACCACTGACTCCAGAGTAGAGGGTGCAGTGCTAACCATTGCCTAGTTTAAACCGGTATCAATTAGTAAAAATCTGTGACTCTAAGCAGAGAGCCAAACAAATAATATAACTTATTTATTTAGCCAGAGGAAGCTCATATTCTTTCAAATGTGGCCTAACGGAATTTTGAGTGACATTTTCCTACTTGTCTAGGTAAAAATTGCCTAAGTAAGAGGCTCATACAATGTATTAGTTTATTTCAATTGTTTTAAATTGTTTTAATTTTCAAAATAGGTGTGATGTTGAGTTTTGTAGTGATATTATTCCTCTGGGAGAGAAGTCAAAATGAAGGTTTTTCTGGTTACTGGCTCAAAGATACGCTTATTTGGGGGAAAAGTTTCGGTTTTGTGTTTTTTGAAAAGGTGATTAAAGTATTTATACCTTCCAGAAAACTAGATTTCAGAGAATCAAACAAAAAATGTATCTTGATGATATAAAATTTTGTTCTGAGAATTATATACTGTAGAATATACAGCCTTGGTGAATTTCCTCATCAGACATGCTAAACTGGCCTACTTGAACTCCCGATGTCCTGGACTTCAGTTGGATCCAGTCAAGACACAGACATCATAGACTAATAAATCCTGTTTTCCCTTCCCCCACTTCATAATATCTCAGCGCTCATGTTCAGCTTGAAGAAGTTATGAAGAGTTGTTGACCTGAAAAGTATGAAAGATATAAAAACAAGTTTTTTTATGACCCCTAGCAGACTGGGCAGAACTAAGAATGCAGGTCAGCCGGTTCAGAGGTCTGGGTTCCAGGAACTTGGCTAACTCAGCCTCAGGGCTTTGGTTCCCGAGACCTGCCCCTCCTGACTGATCCACAATGAAGGGTGGAACTAGGAATGAAGGTCAACTAGTTCATGAGGCTCTCTACCCTGCCGACTGGTAGATGAAGATTACATTCCTAAAATGAATATGTTCCCCTCCCTAACTGACTGAATACCTTGGGTTGGAATTCCCCCTCACTCTCCCTAAGTTTGTGGTTTTTCCCTTTAAATACCCCTTGTTCCTTGTGCTCGGGGTTGAACCCCTCTGGCCTGCTAGGCTATGTGTTCGACCCCAGATCTGGTTCCCTTCTTCCCCCTGAATAAACCTCATGCTGTTGCATCAAGATCAGTCTCTTGTGAGTTATTGGGTGGTCGTGTCATCCTGAGACTTGAGTGGGGGTCTCACCAGATCTGGGAGTCTTTCAGACCCAGTTCCCTGGGCTTTGGGGCTGGAGAGGGTTATTAATAGGTTGTCTTTCTAGGAAATGTAAAAATGATCATATTTGAAACAGGGAGGAAATAGCCAGAGTTAATTGTATAGCCATAATTTCATTTAAAAGAAAACCTTATAATTGTAACTAAGTTAAAGTCATAACTTCCTATTTGGTACATAATTATTTTGAAACAAAATCAAAGTTATCTTTGGTATAAATTTCTTCTATTGATACTAAGTTATTAAAAGTATAGGGCTTAGACCCAGTCCTTCTTTTGCTGTTATTATATACAGATCTGAGTTGTTTAGACTTGTGAGTTTAAGGCCAAATTAACAAATTCATGGCTTTGAGTTTATTGTTAGGGTGATTTTAATTTTAATTTTAATTAAAAATAGCTGAGAGTAGTTAACAAACAATAGTCCAGATTACTTTACATTGATAATTGGTTTTCAAAAACATCAGAAATCCACAGAATGCGACAGTTAATATTACTTATTCATTTGACTAGAGACTTGTCTGCTTCTGACAGCATCCCTTTTTCAGATTCAAAGAAGAAACTAACATCATTGGAGTTGCTCCAGTTGTGGCAAGACAGCCACTAGGCAAAAGTTGTTTCTTCATCTACAGACAATACTGTCTGAGAAGGACACACTCACAGGCCTAGGACAACTTAAATCTGCAGAGACAAAGAAGGCAAGTCCTTAATATTCCTGTTTCTCTTGTCTGTCACACATTCACAGGCCAGAAGGCTGAAGACCAATGCTCCAAAGTTTTGAAGTAAGGACTGTCCAGGTGTCCAGCAATCTCTATTAATTGGCAAGATTTTTGGAAGCTGTGTTAGGCTTCCCATATACTCTCTATTATTCAGTCATTTTTGGACTTCTGATGGAGTTGAAAAACTACATAGCCAGCCCTAGCCAGCCCAGGCTTTTTACTTTTGAGAAAATGGTTTTCATACGGCATTCAATCTAAGCCAAGACATCACCAGGTACAAAGTTTTTGTCTTTTAAGTTAAAATAGAAGATAATGTTCAATTTTATTGACAAATATGCTGGACTGGGTGTCAGATATACCTTATACCAGATAATTTACAATGTATGTAATAGTGGTGTTCAATTTATATTTTGAGAGACGTTTTTTTTATTTTTTTATTGAACAAAAAGGGTGAAATGCTGTAGCATTTTCTCTGTTCAATCACATTAAGGCAGTGATAGGTCTGTGATTGAACAGGAATAGAGAAGTGGAGCTAGAGTTGGAGGAAGAAAAAGGATCAGGAGCAGGAGAAGGAGATCAGGATCATAGAGACAGATAAAGAGGACAAACCAGACCCCATGAGGTTATACAACCAACCAGAGGTTCTTACAAAATAGATTAATTGGATTAGAATAATGTCTTTACTATTTGGTTCTGAAATTATTGTATTGGCATCTTGTAAATTATGATTTTATTATTATATAAATCTGATTGGACATTAAGGACTTAAGAGTCATGCTTTACTTACCGTGTCCTAGGTGCTATTTGAATAAATGATTGTGTGTGTGTGTGTGTGTGTGTGTGTGTGTGTGTGTGTGTGTGTGTGTAAAGAGTTACATATAAGCAAAATGTTTTTAATAGCTGGGAGAGAATAAAAAAAAAACCTGTTGGAGGTTTTGATATTAGCCACTCTGATTGGTGTAAGGTGGAATCTCAGGGTCAATTTGATTTTCATTTCTCTGATCACTTAGAACGTTGAGCATTTCTTTAGGTTCTTCTCAGCCATTCGATATTCCTCAGTTGTGAATTCTTGGTTTCGTCCTACACACATTTTTTGATTGGGTTATTTGGTATTTTGGTGATTAACTTCTTGAGTTCTTTATATATTTTGGATATTAGCCCTCTATCAGATGTGGGGCTAGTGAAGATTTTTTCCCCAATCTGTAGATTGATGATTTTTCTTATTGACTATGTCCTTTGCCTTGCAGAAGCTTTCCACTTTCCTGAGGTCCCATTTATCAATTCCTGATTTTACAGCATGAGCTATTAAAGTTCTGTTTAAGAACAATTTCCCTGTGCCAATGAGTTCAAGCTTTTTCCCAGTGTCTCTTCTATTAGATTTAGTGCATCTGGTTTTATGTTAAGCTCCTTGATCCATGTGGACTTGAGCTTTGTACAAGGTCACAAATATAGGTCTATTTTCATTCTTCTGCATTCAGATAGCCAGATAGACCAGCATCATTTATTAGAGAAGCTTTCTTTTTTCCATTGTATATTTTTGGCTTCTTTGTCAAAGTCAAGTGACCTTAAGTGGGTGGTTTTGTTTCTGGGTCTTCATTTCCATTCCATTGATCAACGTGTCTGTCTCTGTACCAATATCATGCAGTATTTATCACTATTGCTCTGTAGTAAAGCTTGAGGACAGGGATGGTTATTCCCCCAGATGTTCTTTTATTGTTAAGAATTGTTTTCCCTATTCTAAGTTTTTTGCCTTTCTAGATGAGATTGAGATTTGCTCTTCCCATGTCTTTGAAGAATTGTGCTAGGATTTTGCTCGGGATTGCATTCAATCTATAGATTGCCTTTGGTAGGATGGCCATTTTTTAATATGTTAATTCTGCCAATCCTTGAGCAGTGGAGATCTCTTCATTTTCTGAGATCTTCTTTGATTTCTTTCTTGAAAGACTTGAAGTTATTGTCATACAGGTTTTTCACTTGTTTGGTTAGAGTTACCCCAAAATATTTTATATTATTTATGGCTATTGTAAAAGGAGTTGTTTCTCTAATTTCTTTCTCAGTCTGTATATCTTTTGTATAAAGGAAGGCTACTGATTTATTTGAGTTACTTTTGTATCTGGCCACTTTGCTGATGTTATTTTTCAGCTGGAGAATTTCTCTGATAGAATTTTTGGGGTCACTTATGTATATCATCTGCAAATAGCGACACCTTTATTTCTTCTTTTGAATGTGTATCCACTTGATATCTTTTTGTTGTCTTATTGTTCTAGCTAATACTTTCAGTACTGTATTGAATAGATATGGGGAGAGTGGGCATCTTTTTCTCCTCCCCGATGTCAGTGGGATTGCTTCAATTATGTCTCCATTCAATTTAATACTGGCTGTTGGTTTGCAGTGCATTGCTTTTATTATGTTTAGACATGGGCTTTGAATTCCTGATCTCTCTAATACTTTTAACATGAAGGGATATTCTATTTTGTCAAATAATGTTTCTGCATCTAAGGAGATGATCCTGTGATTTTTTTTCCTTTGAAAGATGATCCTGTGATTTTTTTCCTTTGAGTTTGTTTTTATAATGCATTATATTAATGGATTTTCATATACTAAAGCAACCTTACATCCCTGGGATGAAGCCTACTTGATCATGGTGAATGATGGTTTTGATGTGTTTTTGGATCTGGTTTGCAAGAATTTTACTGAGTATCTTTGCATCAATATTCATAAATGAGATTGTTCTGAAGTTCTCTCTTTTGTTTGGTTCATTGTGTGGTTTAGGTATCAGAGTAATTGTGACTTCACACAATGAGTTAGGTAGTGTTCTTTCTCTTTTGATTTTATAGAATAGTTTGAGGAAAATTGGTATCAGGTCTTCTTTGAAGGTAGATAGAATTATGCACTAATCCATCTGGCTCTGGGCTTTATTTGGTTGAGAGGTTTTTAATGAATTCTTCTATTTCTTTGTATCTGTAGGTATCTGTGAAATAAATTTGATTCATTACCTTTCTAAATTTCACTCTGTCTCTGTTTAGTTTCTGTTTAAATGAACAAAGCAAAGAAAGATATTAACAGCTAAAAGGGAAAAAGGCCAAGTAACATACAAAGGTAGACCTATCAGAATTACACCATATTTCTCAACAGAGACTATGAAAGCCAGAAGAGCCTGGTCAGAGGTCATGCAAACTCTAAGAGAACACAAATGCTAGCCTAGGCTACTATACCCAGCAAAACTCTCAATCAACATAGATAGAGAAACCAAATTGTTCCAGGACAAAACCAAATTCAAACAGTATCTATCTACCAACCCAGCCCTACAGAAGATCCTAGAAGGAAAACTCCAACACAAAGAAGATACCTGCACCAAAGAAAGGACAAGATATTACAACATGTGTTGCCTATGTGTATGGTATACACACATACAGGCAGGCAACATATTTGTGCCTATAGCATAATAAAATAAATTTTAAAAAGCTTTAGAAGAGTTGACATTCTGCAGTAGTTTTGCCTAAGATTGTACATAAAGTATTTTCTTAATGAAGTAGAAAAAAATGTATATATGTGTTTTTTTTTGTAATATAGTTGGTTTGTAGAAGGAGAGATACAAGAAACAGGTAATGGAAAATGTGAGCTATTCAAATCAATTACAGATGATAAGGACTTTTAGTGGATGAAGTGAGCCATGATATAACTCAGAGGCTGTTATGCATATTAATAAGTGTGTGTTCCTTATTTAATAAGAATAATATTCTCCTTAGTTGGAGGTAAGACAAAAAGCATTCTAATAATCAAAAGTAACTCAGACCATAGGAGTTATCAATAGACAGAGGAACCATGATAGTCTAAGAGAGGACAAAAAAATAAGTCAGCCTAATTTAAAAGTAAAATTTTATTATACTACTCATTATAAAACCCAAAACATACCTATGTTAACTTAGCATATGTTTATTAATCATACTTCTATGAGACATTATATAACATTTTAGCAAAACAATGCAATGAGTTGAAACGTAGAAATCTACATTTTTGCCACAGGCCAGCCAGTCTGGGCTTCCCTCAACCTGTGCGAGAACAGGATCCTAGTCAGGTCAACAAGGTGTCAGCGAGAATGACAAACAGAGTAGACACAAGAAAGTGCAGAATATGAGTATATTTACACAAGGTAAAATTCAGGCTTACTTAATATACAGAAAACAGGGCAGATGACAAGAGTCACGTAGGCAGATGATAGTCACATCAAAGTCAGCAGGATCAGACAGCAAGACAGAAGTCACATAGGCAACTGACAGTCACATCAAGGTCAGTAAGATCAGGCATCCTGGTACAAAGCAGAAGAGCAGTGATGCCCTTCCTGCTGGGGCTATCTTGGCAGTCCCAAGTTAATTCTCTGGGCCTGTCGGAGGCAAGCACCAGGAACTCCCATTCTAGCAGTTCCTGAGAATGCCCTTAAGTGAATAAAGTCCTTCAGTTACTCTCTGGTATGTAAAACAATTCTGTCTTCTGTGGGACTGATCTGAGAATTCTAACTATGTTTACAGTTAGCAATAGTGCCTGACCTCTATTCCTAACTCTGAGGACACCCTGTCTGATAAGGCAGATTCCTTGTGAGAAATTCCAACTAACAACAACTTGGTAATAAATTAGGATATATTGGAATGCTGTGCTGGCCAGGGAACAATGTTTAATCTTAGCTTTAACTATTTATGAATCATTTTTTGGGGCACCTTTATTCCTGAATAAGAAAGCATGTTGACTATTGGAAAGACTAATCTGGAACACGTCTGCGTTAGGAGATGCCAGCAACTGACTGAATACCCAGGAGACAAACTCCCTTTGAAGTCATACTCCTCTGGTCTGTGGTCAGGCCTTCAAACCTGACACATAGACTTTATTGGAGTAGATGAATGTGTGTAGCATATTTTCATAATTACATGTTGATCCAAGAGTAACACGTAAAACAATGAAAAAAATATTCCCCTATTAAGATAAAGATAATACAAATGATCAAAGAACTGTGATACAAATTCCAGTTATGTTTCCTTTCTTCCTGGCTTTTTGCATGTGTGGATCTTATGCTCTGGATCTTGTTGTCCAAACTACTAAAGAGCAATCTTTTTTTTTTTTTTCAGTTAATGATTGCTAACTTCTTTCTATTAAAATTGTTCTTTTATCAAGTTACTTAATTTGTGGGTAATAACTTAGTGTGCGTTCATGTGAGTGCCAAGTTTGTGCATGTTTGTGGGCACATTTCTTTGTGAATGAGTAGATCAATTGTCAACCATAGGCATCAGTTTTCAACACCTTTTTCTCTCCTTGGCTTAGAATTTGCAACAGACCAGTCTTAGCTTGAAGAGGAGTTCTGAGAGAAGGGGTATTTGGGAGCATTGGTAACAAAGGACAAGACATCAAATCATGGGTCTTAGCTAGGAGCCTATGTTCTGCTCCAGACAGGTTTCAGACTGCTTTAGCTCTGATCTGTTTTCTACAATTCCTCCATTTGATCTGCTATCTCTATGTTCTGCTCCAGACCTTTCTCTAAGCAGTTCTCTCTTGTTATTTTGAAAAAAAAAAAA
>JADRCD010144872.1:1642-18150 GCA_019843815.1 Montemys delectorum
TTTCTTTTTGAAAAATAATGAAACCATTAAATAAGTGATTCAGCTGTGACTAGAGAAAGCTATTGTCAGGAAGGCTGCAATGTCTGAACATGCTGTCACTGATGATGTGCGTATGAAAAGAAGATAGATTTTACTCCTCTGTACTGAACGTCCTCTCCTCATCTGTCCTGTGTGTAAATAAAACTAGTTTTCTTTGACTATAGTGAGACCCTCCAGAGAGACTTTCTCCACTATGATATGCTCATCGGAACTTCTATGTTTAAGATTTCATTGCTTATGACTGAGTAGAGACAATTGCACTAATTGGAGTCTGTTTTGTCCTTGTTCAAAGTAGAGAAATAGTGTGAGAATAGATGGGATAAAATGAAATTCAATTTGCACATTTATTCAAGGAAAGAATTAAGTCACGGTCAAATGTGTGAACTTAATATAATGTTTTCATTTAAGATTCTAATTTGAGAGTTAAATTCTTCTTCAAGTTCAAAATGTATCATGTATTCAACTATGACTTCAAAATTTACTGGCTGATACTGGCTCCCATGCCCCATGCGGCTGTATAAGTTGGATGTAGTTAATTACTTAAGCATGTAATTAATGTTACCTTTTAAGACATTCTATCATCTTTTTAGCTTATCATTCAAATAAAGAAACTTACAGGAAAAAGAAAGAAGATCACAAAGCATATACTATAGAAAATAGTTATAATACAACAATATTATATATCATAATAATATAAAGTAATTATAATATACTATGATATGATATAATATATAATATTAATATAAATATTAGTGTAGGACAGGTAGAACAATGAAGACTTATGCAGAAAACAGTGACTGTTATAAATTATTTTAATCAAGACAGGTATATGAAAAATGGTGTGTGTCAGTGTGTGTGGATGTGCATACACATGTGTGTGTTTTTGTGTGTGTGAGCATGTGTGTGTGTATGTGTGTGTATATATCTGTATATGTATGTGTATGTATGTGTGTGCATGTGTCTGTATGTATATTTGCATGTGCATGTGTGTATGTATATGTACATATGTGTATGTGAATGTTTATGTATATGTGTGTATCTGTGTGCCTGTGTGTTTGCATGTGTGTATGTGTGTGTCTATGTGTGTGCATTTATGTATGTGTGCATATGTGTATGCATGTGTGTTTGTATGTGTGTGTCTTTGTGTGTGGGGGGTATGTTCATTTGAATATGTGTGTGTATGTATGTGTGTGTCTGTGTGGGCATGAGTGTGTGTATATGTGTTGTATTGTGTTCTGCCTTGTAAACAATCTTTTGGGAAGTGTAATCATGGGCTGTCAAGGCTTGCTTCTCAATACTCTAGGAAGAAACAGAGGGGACACTAATATAGGGACATAAAAGGCACCTACTGTGTGCTAAGCAAATGAGCTGCTCTGATGCTTATGTCCCCAGAAAAGAATAAAAGCATCTTTTATTTACGGGAGAGTGGGTTAAGAAGAGAGGATAAGTAGATGAGATTGTTCTCCTATTAATAATAAATGCTATCAAATAGTTTAACCCTTGCATACATTTGTTTGTCTTTATCTGGATTTATAATTATTTTTAAAAATATAATATTGTAAAGTCATTTTAATTAATTTTCCTTTATTGTAGAGAGAGTTATAATATAAATCACAATAAAAATGAATATTTTTTCTCTATTTTGTTTTGTTTTGTTTTGTTTTTCAATGTTAGGGATTGAACTCAGTACCTTGGGACTGCTGGCAAGGTGACACTGAGCTGCATCCCCTGCTTTTTCACTTGTTCCTGATCTCTCTTTCTCAAGCAAGTAGTAATTGTTTTTTAAATAACTATCACAATTTATAAAAAAAAAACCTTCTGAAGTAAGAAAAATCTGAAAACCTGGAATGCGAGAGTACACTTAATAGAAACAGTGACTTCTAGCAGTATTCCAATATTCCTGTAATATTTCCAATCCTCACCTCTGAAACAAATTGAAATAGGATACTGAGATAAAACTATATCTGACTTTTCATTTTGTATTCTCTTTATTGATGAATATAGGGTTATAAGGTCATAAACAGAAAGCCATTTCTTCTGAGATTTCATTAAGGATATGGTATCAGGGATCATGGAAGGTATTGTCAGGCTTGCTACATCATCTACCTCCAGCTGTCAGAAATGAATGACCATAAATGATGCAAAGAATGCAGCCCTTATCAACTACATAGTCATTTAGAGTTTTGGTGACTGGCCTTCAAGTTCAAAGGTTTATTGCTAAGCTTTATCAAACTAGGAGGATCCCATGATTCTCTGGGGCTGTGCAAGTACAATGTCAATAATAACCAAGAAATAAGCTCCTTGGGGAGGCTAAGCAAGTATGGGTAAAACAGTTGACTTGGGATCCAGAATGGGCATGTTCTTCATATGTCAGAGGGTGCTAAAATTTCAAGACTATTAACTATAGGGATACAGAATACTGCTGATCTGTAGAGTGAATATGAGGACAGGTCATTTGAAATGTAAATGCAATCTTTTTTTGTATAGAGATTTCACAGTACAGAAGCCACTAGTGTCACACTCACTGCATTCTTCCATCTATACAAATATTCCCAATGTCCAATTTAAGTTTGGACAGATAGATATTTGTCTATCTCTCCATCCTAAATTTTAAGAAAACCAAGTAGTTCTCATACCCAAGTGAGAAGCTGGGAATGGTTGAAAATGAGTTTGTGAATGAAATAAATGGAAGGAAATGCACTTTATTGTCTCAGGCAGTGACAGAGAGACAGTGTAAGTAGATCTAGGAAAGGACAAGCAGGGGCTTAAAAGAAAATACACAGGAAAAACATAGTTTGTATCTCTATACTGTGACATTTTAGGGGCTCTAAAGTAGACCCCAGAGATACTCAGCTCTTTGCATTTCCATGTGGAAATAAATCCCAACACAGACTGCAACCAGACTTATTTCATAGTAATAGTGTACAAACACACATTATTTTATTTACACTTTGGAATCTTCACTGATAAAATATGAACAGTTTGGTTGCAGCTTCCCCACAGAATATTAAGATTTCCACTTCCAGAACCATGACTAGATGCTGTGATGTGGGAAAGAAGGCAGAACATACAGCCATGGCACAGCAAAAATATCATCTTACGTAGAGACCCAGTGGAGGGAAATTACTGGCAACTTTCTGGCAACACATATATGTACATATTACTTAGTGATCCTTACTTGAGTTTCAATGGATATTAATGTAGATAAAATAAATATAAACATTTATGTTTTAGAGCACAGGAAAAGCAGAGAATGGAGGGATTTGTCTCAGTCCTAACTGTTCACCCTAGTGGCTCATCAGTGCTAGACAGAGGAGTAAAATGAAAAGTGGGAGTAAAAACATATTGTTTAAGACATAAACCTAGTTAACTAATAGAACTATTAAAAGACACCATCCCTATGGAATGGAAATCTTTTTGGTGTGGTGAGAATATATGGCATGTTGTCGCTTTTCAGATAACATTTGCTAAACAAATTGACTTCCTTTAATATTCTTGTATTACCTTAATGGAAATTATTTCAAAGTATTCCCATTTGTTTTGCCAATATGTAACAAAGAAAAAAAGTGAATTTGCCAGTTTCTTGCAAGTTCTCTCAGGAGTAGTATCAAAGAATATGGTCTAACTAACGGTGTTCTTAGCCATTCAAGCTATTGCCCTTTGAAATATATCCTGTTTTTAACTAACTCACACAGGAAGAATAAATTCCTTTGACATTTCATAGGCTTTGTTGAAATTTGTCATTCACAAAGAATTAATTCCAATCCCATTCATTATATTTTTGTATCCAATTAATGTTAGGCTAACATGTCTCTCTAATCTTCTCTTCCTTACTACTCTAAGTTTTTGAACTCTGTTCCCATTTTAACATGCCAATGAGAATACCATAATGTTTACTTGCTTTAACATCTCGATGGGCAGAATGTTATAGTTTTCCAACAGTTCCAATGGTTTTCAGCAACTGCCAACATAATTATATACAGATACAACTTCCTTGGAGCCCTGCCAAGATGGACTGGTACAAGCTGAATCTACACTGAATCTTATTGTTCTTTCCATATAGATCTTCTCTTGTTAATTCAGTGACCCAAAGTGAGCTAAACATACTCAGTGACATGAAGAAACCATTTAAACATGTGAATTCCAATGTCTGAATGGACCAACTATTATCCAGGTTTTGAAATGTCATAATCTCACTGCATCATCACAAGAAGATAGAAAGACTAACCATCAAAGACACAAACCACCAGAGAAGTAAAATAAAATTCCTCAAGATAGTTTGATATTTATTTTTCCATCACATCAATGGCTCTAATTCTGATCAGTGCAGTAAGACAGGGTCATTAACACCCCTTACCCTAGCTCAGTGAATAAGCAAAGGCTTGATGATGATTGAACACCCTGGAAGAATGTTTTACACTGGCTGATAGGAAGATTAATAGTTAACTGCACCCTTCTTTCAGTCTTATAGACAATACTTGTTGGAGCTTCCTTCTGGTCTCATGTAGAGAATGTTCATAACATACTGAAATGGAGATTTTGACTCCTATCAATCACTACCATGTATCTTTTTATTTAAACAATTTTGGTTATAAAATAAAAACCTGACAGCTATATTTTAAAATTGATTTTATAGGTTGAAATATATTAATTCATTTATCACATATATCTACATATACATATATGTAAAACTACATTATATATACACATAAATGAGCATATGTATACATAACCTTTATATTGTGTACATAAACATTAGATTGAAAAATTTTAAATGATGACATTTATAATATTTTTGTCAGTGATAAGGTATAAACTCTATGTTTTCATTAATTTGTTCTTATAAACAACATTCTCTCATAGTTCTCACTGAGCAGTGCTTCAGGCAATCAACAAAAACTCATAAGGCAAAGTCTTTACTTCAAGTATCTGGCAAAAAAGAAACAAAAGGTTACAAGTTCTTGTAGAAATAATTATTGATGTGCTTCTGTGAATGTTTGTTCATAGAGCTTTCTCATGTGTTATAAACGAAGAAAGCAGTTTCAGTTTAGACTGCTTGAGAATGATTCAAGTAAAATGTAAGGCTTGAAAGTGACTAGTGCTATAGACCTCAAGGATTTAGAACCACACAGACAATTTGTAACGTGGGCAGAAAAGAGGAGAAAGAAATTACTGACATTGAAAGTGGGCGGCTTTGGTTTGTGTCATGGTTATGTTGCTATATAAGTACTTTATCTGGGAGGGATACTAATCACAGTGTTTAGATAGGGTCCTCTAGGCATGGTTGTTATTTTAGTTTCTTGTCTGAGGCATGTGCCCATGTAACTTATGTACATGCTACATTAAGAAGTGCACAGATGACTAAGCCACCTATACACACCAGGACCAGTGGCAGGATGAAAGTAATTACTCATAGAAATGTGAGTGAACACAGCCTAAAATCCTCAGTTCAAAAACAGCAGATGGACCAAGGGCTGCCCTAGATATCCTTGTCTTCTGTGCTATTCCAGGTGTCATGTCAATTCATTTTCAAGTTATCAAGAGCAGCTAGTTAATACCATGCTTGGTAACTCACACATGGCAGAGTGAGCATAGAATTCATAAGATTGCTTTGCTTGTTCGTTTTTGAGACATGATTTCATGAAGCACAGAGTAGTTTCAGTCTCATTAAGGAGCTGAGATCAAACTTGGATTTCTGATCTCCTTGCCTGCACCTCCTCATGCAGAGATAGCAGGTGTGTTTATCATGCTTGCTCTTATATGCAAAGCTGGGGACAGACCCCAGGGCTCTGGTCATACTTAGCAGGCATTCTTCCAAGCTCAGAATATGTCAGAAATGTAATGAATCTTTTTCATCTCTCAGATATGATTAAAAACCCTCAAAAATTCTCTTTAAGTGGAATATGTATATTTTCTCCTAACAAACAAGTTTGTACTCCTTTTGAATTAAGGACACAAGAAGACAACATCACATTCTAGGTATTTACACACTCTTGATACCTACTTAGGAGACAGAAGTGAAAAGGTAACTTATAAAGACAAAATATATCTTGTTTCCTTGAGTGTTCCAGGACAAAATTTTCAATGCAGAATAGTGGATATTGAAGAAGTTGAAATAGAGTGTGTAGCATGTACAGCCATGGGACTCTTCACATGGTTCACCTGACTACATCATGTGGCATCTTTTGTGTAGTTTTCAAGTCTTAGGTTAGTACGAAAAAAATTCAGCAACAGTTTTTGTCCTTTAGTACTTGGAGTCAACACATATTTATGTGTGGTACCTGAAGTAGAAAGAACAAAGTGGAGGATGGAGACACAAAAAGGGGTCATGGCATACTATAGAGAATTATACTGAGGAAAGAAAGCCTCAATGCCTTCTATGTGCAAATACCATCCTAAGAGCATTAATGATTGCAAGATTTGATAATCCCATAGAACCTATGATGATAAATTTAAATCTTAATAATTCTTGGCTTACACTACCATGCATAAGTATACAACAATGATGAGCCCACACCTAACATGCCAAAAGTGTGTTATGTGTAGAGATGAAAATGATTTGGGTCTGTCTATGTGTCTCTCAAGAAATGCATATATCCTGCAACATCAGAAAACTTTAAAAAAGATGGCAAGAGGGCTTTTGTCATCATCATTATTGCATGTACAGACGGAAGGATAACATCTATTTTAGAAGATGCTTTGTACAAATAATATATATATATATATATATATATATATATATATATATATATGAAACACACCTAGGAGAAAAGGTGAGTAATTACAGTCAAGATAGTGTCTAGCACATTGCCAACACTCTGGTGAAGTGCAATGAAAGAAGTACATTGCCTGATATGCTCATTATTATAAAGGGACTAAAATATCTTCCTGTGTTAAATTTGTCTCCAAGCTTCAATTTTATTAGTGATGCTATTAGTAGACTCTAAATCTCTGATACTTTAAAGCTTTGCCATTGTTGATGCAGAGCATTTTCTAATGTGTATGGACTCACTAGTAGTCAAGAGCTAGGGGGAAGAGTTCTTATAAGATTCTGACTTAGAATATATCTTAGTAATAATAGCATTTCCATAACTAATAAAAGGGTTGTATTCCTGGAGTGTACAAAAGTTACCCAGTAATTAAAATTTTAAGCAAAAATAGCATAGATTTATAGGCCAATACAAGATGGAGAAACACATAGACACATTTGTGTTTTTCTTCTTTCTTTGAGAGAGACAGGGAGAGGAAGAAAGAAAGAGAGGGAGGGGAAGAGAGAGAGGGAGAGGGAAAGAGAAAGAGGGAGAGGGAGAGTGAAAAGGAGAGGGAGAGGGAGACAGGTTAAGAAATAGAGACAGTGGCAGAAAAACAAACAGTATTCAGCCCAGGCTATCCTCAAACTAACAACCCATCCTGGCTTTCCTAGTGTTTGGATAATAGGTATAAGTCATCAAGAATAGTTCCTATTTTGCTTTGTAAGTTATCTTTCTGGCTACAGACTGTTAAAACCTATTTCATAATACTAGAGATACCTATGAGTTTAAGGTTTTAAACAAAAACATTCATGAGTAGCTCCAAAGCTTACAGGAAGCAATAACATTATGGGAGATTTTAAAACCTTTCTTCTTACTTGAACACAAATCAGTTTTTTTGACTGAGCACAGGGTCTCCAATGAAGGAGCTTGAGAAAGGACCCAAGGAGCTGAAGGGTTTGCAGCCCCTTAGGACGGACAACAATATGAACTAACTAGTACCCTCAGAGCTCCCTGGGACTAAATCACCAACCAAAGGGTATACATGGTAGGACTCATGGCTCCAGCAGCATATGTATAGCAGAGGATGGCCAAGTCAGTCATCAACAGGAGGATAGGCCCTTGGCCCTGTGAAGGTTCTATACCCCATGTAGGTCAGGAAGTGGGAGAGGGTGGGTTGGTGAGGAGGGAGAGAGTGGAGGGAACAGGTTTTTGTTTTTTTTTTTTTTTCTGGAGGGGAAACCAGGAAAGGAGATATCTTTTGACATGTAAATAAAGAAAATATCTAATAAAAAAAAAAGAACTTGAATGAGTGTCAAGTAAAGCAAAACTTATTTTGGTTAATGCCTCATGCTTTTTTTTTTCTTTTATTGGATATTTTTAATTTACATTTCAAATGTTATCCCCTTTCCAGGTCTCCCCTCCAGAAACCC
Organism: Montemys delectorum; assembly: GCA_019843815.1. Lineage (NCBI taxonomy): Eukaryota > Metazoa > Chordata > Mammalia > Rodentia > Muridae > Montemys > Montemys delectorum. Next base: position 9,864 of record JADRCD010144872.1, read on the forward strand.
CCCTATCCAATCTCCCATCCCCCTACTGCTATTAGGGTGCTTCCCCAACCACCCACCCACTCCTGCCTTCCCACTCTGGCATTTCCCTACACGGGGGCTTCAAAACCCCTCAGGCCCAAGGGCCACTTCTTCCACTGATTCCAACAAGGTCATCCTTTGCTACATATGCTGCCAGAGTCCTGGGTCTCTCCATGTATATTCTTTAGTTGGTGGTTCAGTCCCCAGGAGCTTTGGAAGTGTGGCCTGTTGACACTGTTGCTCCTCCCATGGGGCTGCAAACCCCCTCAGCTCCTTCAGTCCCTTCTCCAACTTCTCTATCAGGAATCTGCACTGACTCCAATAGTTGGCTGTGAGCATCCTCTATATTTCTCAAGCTCTGGCAGCGTCTCTCTGGAGACTGCCATATCAGGATCCCATCAGTGTCAAAATTCCAACTCAATTCTTCATAGAGACAGAAAGAGCAATTCTCAGAAAATGGAGAGATCTCTCATGCTCATAGATGGCAGAATTAACATAGTAAAAATGGCCATCCTACAAAAGGCAATCTATAGATTCATTGCAATCCCCGTCAAAATCCCAACACAATTCAAAGACATGGAAAGAGCAATTCTCAAACTCATCTGGAAAGGTAAAACACCCAGAATAGCAATTCTTAACAATAAAATAATTGCTGGGGTAATCACCAACCCTAACCTCAAGCTTTACTATAGAGCAATAGTGATAAAATCTGCATGGTATTGGTACAGAGACAGACACATTGATCAATGGACTAGAATTGAAGACTCAGAAGTAAAGCCACACACGTACGGTCACTTGATCTTTGACAAAGATGCTAAAAATATACAATGGAAAAAATAAAGCATCTTCAACAAATGGTGCTAGTCTAACTGGCTGTCTGTATGTAGAAGAATGAAAATAAACCAATATTTGTCACCTTATACAAAGCTACAGTCCAAATGGAGCAAAGACTTCAACATAAAACCACATACACTGAATCTAATAGAAGAAAATGTGGGAAAGAGACTTGAATTCATTGGAATAGGGGAAAATTTCCTAAACAGAACTCTAATGGCTCATGCTCTAAGATCAAGAATTGATAAATGGGACCTCATGAGGCTGGAAAGCTTCTGTAAGGCAAAGGACATAGTCAATAAGACAAATAGGCAACTACAGATTGGAAAAAACTTCACTAACCCCACATCCAATAAAGGGCTAATATCCAAAATATATAAAGAACTCAAAAAGTTAGTCACCTAAAAACCAAACAACCCAATCAAAAAATGTAGTATAGAACTAAACTGAGAATTCACAACTGAAGAATCTCAAAGTGGCTGAGAAGCACCTAAAGAAATGTTCAAAGTCCTTAGTGATCAGAGAAATGCAACTCAAAACAACCCTGAGATTTTTACACCAATCAGAATGGCTTAGACCAAAACCTCAGGTGACAGCAGATGCTGGGGAGGTTTCGGAGAAAGAGGAACACTCCTCCATTGCTGGTGGAATTGCAAACTGGTACAACCACTCTAGAAATCAATCTGAGGTTCCTCAGAAAGTTGGAAATAGATCTACCTGAAGACCCAGCAATACCATGCTTGGGGATATAGCCAAAAGATGCCCCACCATGCCACAGGAGCACATGTTCCACTATGTTCATGGTGGCCTTATCTGTGTTAGCCAGAAGCTGGAAACAACCTATATGCCCCATAACAGAAGAATAGATACAGAAAATGTGGTTCATTTACACAATGGAGTACTACTCAGCTATTAAGAACAAGGACTATTACTGAGGCTATGGAGTGTTCATGAAAAGTGACCTGTCATGACTGCCCTCTGAAAGACCCAACAAGCAGCTGAAAGAGTCAGATGCAGATATTTGCACCCAACCAATGGACAGAAGCAGCTGACTCCTGTTGTTTAATTAGCAAAGGCTGAAAGAAGCTGAGGAGGAGGATGTTCCTGTAGGAGGCCCAGCAGTCTCAATTAGTCTGGATTAGAGGGATCTTTCAAACACTGGACCACCAAAGAGACACCATACACCACCTGATATGAGGCCCCTAACACACATACAGTAGAGGACTGCTGGGTCTGTGTTCATTCAGAGGTTATGAACCTCAAGAGACTGGAGGCCCCAGGAAGTTAGAGGTCAGGTTGGGCACGGAGTGTGGGCATCAATGTGGAGACAAGGGTAGGGTGGGGAAGAGGTGTGGGATGTGAAGCAGTCAGGGGGTGGATCGGGGAGGCGTGGGGGAATGGAATATGGAGTGTAAAAAATAAATTAAGAAAAAATAAATTAAAAAAAACAAGAATTCCCAATTGAGTAATATTGAAGGGCTGAGAAGCACCTAAAGAAATACTGAACATCCTTAGTCATCAGGGAAATGCAAATCAAAACAACCCTGAGATTCCACTCCATACCAGTCAGAATGACTAAGATCAAAAACTCAGGTGACAGGAGATGGTGGCAAGGATGTGGAGAAAGATGAACACTCCTCCATTTCTGGTGGGATTGCAAGCTGGTAATACCACTCTGGAAATCAGTCTGTTGGTTCCCCGGAATATTGGATATAGTACTACCTGAGGACCCAGCTATTCTGGGGACATACCCAGAAGATACTCCAACATATAGCAAGGACACATGCTCCACTATGTTCATAGCAGCCATATTTTTAATAGCCAGAAGCTGGAAACAACCCAAATGCCCCTCAATAGAGGAATTGATACAGAAAGTGTGGAACATTTACACAATGGAATACTGCCCAGCTATTAAAAATAATGACCTCATTAAATTTATGGGCAAATGGATGGAACTTTGATAATGTCATCCTGAGTGAGGTAACACAGTCACCAAAGAACACACATGCTATGTACTCACTGTTAATTGGATATCAGTTCAAAACTTTGGGATACCCAAGATACAATTCACAGACCATATCTAGCTCAAGAGGAAGGAAGACCAAAGTATGAATGCTTCAGTCTTTCTTAGAAGTGGGAACAAAATACACACAGGATATGGAGACAAAGTATGGAGTAGAGCCTGAAGGAAAGGCCATACAGAGACTGCCCCGATCCATCCCAAACCTGGATGCTATTGCAGATACCGGAAAGTGCTTGCTGAAGGTTAATGCCTTTCAAGAACAAGTAAATTATCTCACACTTGTCGTCTTGAGGTTACAGCCTAATAGTTCACACACACACACACACACACACAAACACACACAAACACACACACACACACACACACACACACACACACACACTTACAAAGTTTCCAGTGTATATACAAAGTTTGTATATACAAGTTTGATATACAAAGTATATCAAAATATAAGAAAATCTAATACATGCTCTAGAAGAAAAAAACATGTCAGAAACTAACACAGAAATTTATGTGGTAATCTTGACATTAATTTATTGAACAAAGCTCAATTGCTTTACATGTCATAAATGATAAAAACACTATTAGCACATATATAGACACAATTATCATTTTATGATGATTATGTATAAGAATGGAATAAATCAAAAGTCTATTAAAAGTATACAAATATATTGGAAGACAAGGGGTTAACAAAATATTAGCACAAAATATTTATAGTGGTGATCAAATGAAGACATTAATTTATAAGTATATTTTTTATTTAATTAAAAGATATTTTTCCTATAAAAGAATAAATAAAAGTCTTAGAGAAGATAACATCTCTCAAACCATCTTTCATTGAACTTATTTCCATGTGTTAATTTCATGCAAATTAATGTTATGTCTCCAATGTTGAATAAAAGAACATCAAGAAGAATTATATCAAGATCTATTAGCTTAAACTCATTCACTCACAGTTGAATTATTTTAAGTGTTTTGTACCTGAAGACATCATGAATGTTTTAGAGCCCTAATCAACACAGGCTATTTGAGGAGTATACTATACTTATATGTGCATGATCTAGTACTTAACTGGATATTTACTTCTCTATTAATAACTAGGAACCAGCTACCAGACATTTCCTGAATGTTTAGTTCTTAATAATGTGTGGCTGGCAGGTAGGTAGGGAAGGTTTAATCAAAGTATATGGCATTGGTGGTCAGTATTTCACCATGTAAAGATGTTCTCCATTGCTATATAATTAGTGTCAGAGCCTTTCTCCTACTAATTGTTGGTGACAACTCTCTTTGTAGTAGTTTAAATAAGAATAACTGCACATAGTTTCATATATTTGAATGCTTGGTCTGCAGAAGGTAGAATTGGTTGTAAAAGATTAGAAGGTGTGGCCTTGTTAGTGGAGGTGTGACCTTGTTGAGGGAAACATATTGGGGGGGTGGGTCCTTGAGGCTTCAAAACCCCACACCAGATTCAAGCTCAGCTCCTCCTGTCCCCAGTGCTTGGACTCCCTCTTGCTCTCCCTGTCTGCAATTTGTAGTTAAGATGTAAACTCTCACCTACTGCTGTATGGCCATGCCTGCCGGTCTGCTACCCTCCCCATCATGATGATCATATACTCTCCCTCTGAAACTTTAAGCAAATCTCCAATAATTTTTTTTATATAAGTTGCTATAGTCATGATGTCTCTTGAAAATACCATGCAACTAAGTACAGTAGGCATCAATTATTAACTCTTTACTATGCCCTATCTTTCATCCTCACATTCCTGGAGGAACAATAATACTTCATTCAAAGAAAATTTAGCTTTGCATATACCACATATTTAATTCCTTGATTCAGATACAAAATTCAGTTAATTTCAAAAATAAGGAAATGAGCTATCAAGTTTATAAGAATATTTTAATTTCTTGTTTTTACTGATGAATATTTTTCAAACATAACTGTCAAGCAATCGCAATAATATATGTTAGGCACTTTACCAAAATATTTTAATTATTTATATTTTAGGATAATATGAAAATTCTATTCATTGGCAGTAAACTTGCTTAAATAACGAGTTTGATATGGTTCTTATGTTGAGTCAATGTAATCTTCACAATAGGCTTATGCTAGAAGTTACAAGTGTTGTGATGTTAAGAAATACGGGGTGTTTTGTGTAAGACAATTGATAAAGGAATCCTTGGAATCCTCAAATTCTTGACCCCTATGTTACCCTGCTTTTCACAAGACATACAAAAATGCCTTGCATTCCGAAACTCATCATCTGACTCTTTTTGTTGGCCAGAATGAGATATATTTTTCATATTTAAAATTTTATTTGATGAGAATTTTCTTCATGTGCACAAAGTGTTTGCTCTCATCTGTCTCTTCATTATTCCAACTTTTTTCAGAGCTCACCCAACACATCTCTCAAACTCATGACTGTATTTTCAGAGATATTGAGGCTAATTGTCAATGTATATCCGTACATGGATATAAGGTACCCATTGGAGTAGAGACAACTTCTCAGGGGTATGAGGCTCCCTGTCCTAGATTCTATCAACTTCCAGTAGATTTGAAGCCACAGATGGGGTTTGTGAGTCCTTCCTTCAACTAGAGCATGAGTTATTTTGATAAGCAATGAAGACCTACAACAGGGAGTGATGTGACACCATCTAAGGCTGCATGACAGTCAGGACTCAGAGATTTTCTTGGCTCAGATTTTCTTGGTGTGATCATAAAGAAACTGCTCTCATTTCTAATGGTTATATTTCCAAATCTCTAACACAGGCATGTATTATTTATCTAGTATTCTGCAAGGACTGATGAGATGCATAAAACAGGTTTGTAGAAACTATAGAACTCTGAAAACATGAAATTAGCATGATGTTGAAGATGACCACTACCTATCAAAATCTACTCATTTAAAACTGACTCACAGAAGTGAAGAATTACAAACATCTAGAGAAAGGGTCAGAGGAACAACTTTGCTCAGTGTTGTAAATCATGGAGAATTTTAAAAGTGTTTAGTTTGAGGGGAAATTTAAGACTTTAAGGACCCTGGGTCTCCTTTTTTTCACTTGTATCACAGTAGTTAGAAAAATATCTTTTAGCATCATATAAATATATATAGAAGATATAATTGTTTTTAATGTGTTAATATTAGGTAAAAAGGAAGTAAAATTAATTAAATAGTATTTAGGTTTAAAAGTTGATCTTATTCAAGGTGACTATAGTGGGTATTTCATATTTATTCTAAGAAAAATTATTTGATTATAAATGTTGAATAAGAGAATTGCTAGTTGATTCATTGACTTAGTCATTTAAATCAGGGCATCATGAATGAAGATCAGGGAGTACAAGATACCATGATTTTGCAACTCAAGAAATGGAATGATGATTTTCAGAAACTTATCGATAAGGAGTGCAGAGAAAGAGATCTCAATGAATCTAGAGGAGAGAGTCAAGAAGAGCTGTGAAGAAAAGTGATTGGCAGCTGGAATGACTTATGGATGTCACTGCAGCAGGATCTCAACAGAAAATAGAAATGAACCATTCAGGGTACAAGTAGAAGCAGGCTATAGATGTGTCAAAGATCTGACTTTTATATGCTTATATGGGTTAGTGAGGGAAGTGATGTAATTACACTTGCAGTTTCAAAACAATAATTTGATATGTGGGTGAAAATTCACAATGGCTATGATTAAAAATTAAGGAAGGCAAGGTTGGGTGTTTGCTTATTAGAATAGGTACACATGTCCAATATTTACTTTAAATTGCATCAAAATTTAATTGGTTGTCATGCTTCATGAGTTGTGTTTGTTTATCTGAAATGAATATTTTAAAAAGTAGTGATGTTCAGTGATGGAGTTTTTGCCTGGTATGTTGCGCTTTATCCCCAGCACTTTTCTCTAAAATAGATAGATAACAGATAGATGATAGACAGACAGACAGACGGATATGGACAGACTAATAAACCAATGGTTAGATAAAATTGAGTCCTAAGCAGAACCCACATATGAGGGCAAAAGACAAGTTTCTTTTAAGAGAGAAGACACCGTGCACTGAGCTATGGACTTTCAACACATTTTCATTTCCCACCTGCGAGGAAGAAAAGTGTAATACGACATCTCTCAAACTTCTGTCTCATCCTCAGACACTGGTATACCCTAAGAATGGGTTATACCTCTGATTTAATTAGATTACTTATAAGATGGAGGACACAGTATATGAGCAGATAGAGCATATTTTGGTGTTTCTTTTGCTCCTTCCCTAGGCTTCTAGATCCCTAGCTGAGCAATTAGGTGTTACTGGCAAAAATCACAGAGCATGTGAAAGTTCTGGATCTCAGGATATGCCTGAACAATAACATGCAAGCGTTCTTTGATAACAGATACCTTTATCAACAATCATCTAAACTCATTTTATTTAAAATGAAATTTCGTTTTTGGTTCCTTCATCCATAAGCGCTCACCCAGGACTCTCTAAGAATTTTCTCATTTGACATCAGACATCCCACAAGGAGTATTCATTTTATTTTGTTGTTATTTTACTATATACCTTCCTCTACTACAATATAAGATTTATACAAGAAAGTCTAGTTTTGTACAGTGCTGTATTTCCAACGACTATTATATTATCTATCCTGGAGTAACTGCTGTGCAAATGTTTTATGTTGACTTAGTCAGCTGATGAATGAATGCATGTTTTGTATAGGTTCAGCTTTGTCAGAAGACATCTCAAGACCAGGTATTCAAATGCCAAGAAAACATCTTTTCACCCTTTCAAATACCCAGACCTCAAATGATATACACTATGCATAGTAGTCTTTAAAATGAAACTTCAAAATGTATACATTTACTATTTTGGCTTGTCCGGAAGGGAAGAGAAAAACAACTTCTGAATAATTCCTGCCTACCCACATTAAAATTACAAAGAATCATACTCTACTCACCGGTACCATTAGTTCAGAGAATATGCCTTTGTATATTTTTAAAATCTCTGTCCAATTGATTTTCTTCTAGAATGCATTAAAGCTTGCTGTTAAATTATACATTAATTTAAGGGAATTGAGCAGAATGACTGGGTTAGGAAACATAAAGTAAATTATTAATGTCACTAGTTGTCTAAAAATGTAAAGTGGTTATCAGGAACATACATAATTATAAGTAACACTGTTGTTTTTTTAATAATGAAGCCAGAGTAAAGGTTAATTAATATTTTTTTATAAAAATGAGATTTTGCTCTTGGGAGTTACTAAATGTATTTTACTAACTTCAAATATTTTTCATGGAAATATGCATATATTCTGCTTATATTTCTCAAACAGTTTTCATTTTTTCATGACTAGCTCCAAAGCTTCCAGGAAGCAATAGCGTTATCAAAGATATTAAACCTTTCTTCTTAGTTGAACACAAATTGTTTTTTTTTTT
>JADRCD010144873.1:0-10387 GCA_019843815.1 Montemys delectorum
CCAGCTTTTTTATTGGGACCATTGGCTTGGAGAATTGTTTTTCAGCCTTTTATTCTGAGGTAGTGTCTGTCTTTGTTACTGAGGTAGGTTTCCTGTATGCAGCAAAATGTTGGGTCCTGTTATGTACCCAGTCTGATAGTCTATATCTTTTTATTGGTGAGTTGAGTCCATTGATGTTAATAGATATTAAGGAAAAGTAATTTTGCTTCTTGTCAGTTTTGTAGTTAGAGCTGCCGTTCTGTTCATGTCTCCCTCTTCTTTTAGTTTTGTTGGAAGATTACATTTTTGCTTTTTTTCAGGGATGTAGTTCCCCTCCTTGTGTTGGAGTTTTCCATTTAATACCTTTTGAAGGGCTGGATTTGTGGAAACATATTGTGTGAATTTGGTTTTGTCATGGAAGACTTTGGTTTCTCCATCTATGGTGATTGAGAGGTTTCCTGGGTATAGTAGTCTAGGCTGGCATTTGTGTTCTCTGAGGGTCTGTATTACATCTGCCCAGGATCTTCTAGCTTCCATAGTCTCTGGTGAGAAGTCTGCTGTAATTCTTATAGGCCTGCCTTTATATATTACTTGACCTTTGTCCCTTACTGCTTTTAGTACTCTTTCTTTGTTTTGTGCATTTGGTGTTTTGACTATTATGTGGTAGGAGGAATTTCTTTTCTGGTCCAGTCTATTTGAAGTTCTATAGGCTTCTTGTATGTTCATGGGCATCTCTTTCTTTAGGTTAGGGAAGTTTTCTTCTATAATTTTGTTGAAGATATTTACTGGCCCTTTAATTTGGAGGTCTTCACTCTCTTCTATACCTATTATCCTTAGGTTTGGTCTTCTCATTGTGTCCTGGATTTCCTGGTTGTTTTGGGTTAGGGTCTTTTTGCATTTTGCATTTTCTTTGACTGTTCTGTCAGTGTTGTCTATGTTATCTTCCGCCCCTGAGATTCTCTCTTCTATCTCTTGTATTCTGTTGGTGATGCTTGCATCTATGTTTCCTGACTTTTTTCCTAAGTTTTCTAACTCCAGGGTTGTCTCTTTTCGTGATTTCTTTATTGTTTCTACTTCCGTTTTTAGGTCCTGAATGGTTTTACTCAATTCCTTCATCTGTTTGTGTTTTCCTGCAATTCCTTAAGGGATTTTTTGGCTTGCTCTTTAAGGGCTTCTATTTGTTTACTTGTGGTCTCCTGTAATTCTTTATGGGATTTTTTTGTTTCCTCTTTAAGGGCTTGTACCTCTTTATCTGTGTTCTCCTGTATTTCTTTAAGGGAGTTATTCATGTCCTTCTTAATTTCCTCTATCAGCATTGTGAGATATGTTTTTAGATCCAAATCTTGCTTTTCTAGTGTTTTGGGATATCCAGGGCTTGCTGCAGTGGGAGTACTAGGTTCTGGTGAAGCCAAGCTGTCTTGGTTTCTGTTGGTACGATACTTGCGTTTGCCTTTTGCCATCTCTTGATCTCTGGTGTTAGGTGTTCTTGGTGTCTCTGATTAGAGCTTGTCTTGTCCTTGCCACCCTGCAACTCCCCTTCGACTCCTGAGGCCTGTGCCTCCTGGCTGGTCCCACCTTAAAAAGTCATCTTAGAGAAAATGGCAGATCTCACCTGAGTCTTTTGGCTGAAGCCTGCTCTGGTGGCAGGCCCTGCACTAGCAGGGAGGAGGCAGAGATGTTCGCTCATCCAGCTCCGTCACTCAGAAGCTGAGAGGATCCCGACCCTGCTGCCCTGTGATTCCCCTGCGACTCCTGAGGCCTGTGGCCTCTGGCTGGTCCCGCCTTAGAAAGTCTGAATATCTTCATTGTTGTTGATAGTAAATAATCATCTTTACTGAGTAGTCTACTTTGAAAAAAATATTTATTTATATTTTAATTTTTATACAAGCATACATTGTACATAAGCAAATACCCAAATGATTTACCTTCTCTGCCTGCCATTTTCCTTCTTTAATACCCCTTGGTTATGATATAGTTTGACTTCTTTTTTTTTTTTAATGTAAGAAAAGCAGATGTGAGGTCAGCCTGTCATACTGCACCCTGATTCTCTGCTGGGAGTGTCCAAGCTTTTCTAGCACCTCACCAGGATGAGGCAGCATAAAATCCCAAAGCAAGAGTCCACAGTGGTTCCCAAGCCTCCTTGTTGGATACCAGGGCACTGCCATTATATGGCAGGAAGAAGGAGTCAGGAACCCTTTATCCTGGGACATCTTTACACTGGGCAGAAAGGGGAAGCAGAGCCCAGGGTGAGTGGAATCCAATTTGATCAGAGGGCCTGGAGGGGACAAAACCTTCTTCAGGAGTCAGGCATTGCTCTTTTGTTGAAACTTTTCCTATGGAGATTCTTAGTAAAGGAGCTTGTCTATTGCTTTATTTGATTGTGGATATAAGTGCATACACTTTATTCAGGGTGAACCAGGGATTGTATACCTTTTACGGGAAGAAATACCCAGGAAGAGAAGTTCATTGGCTGACAGTTCAAGGCTATCTAGATACCCCATTAGCATGGAGAAGAACTCCATGTGGTATGCTACATGACTGAGTGCCCAAGTTCCTCTCAGTAGGGTGTCAGAGACAGGTAGGGAATGGCTCTACTCCTGCCATCAAATCTCTGAGATTCCTGGGGTTTGAGTTCACTCAACCTTACCAGTTCTTATACCTGCCTGGTAGCATGGTCCCATATGCCTACTCTTGAATGCTTGATCATCAGCAGCCCTGAGTGAGAAAATTCCTAAGTGCTTTTGAAAGTGGCTTTTGCATTTCAAATGATATCCCCTTTCCCTGTTTCCCCTCCAGAAAAAAAGAAAAACCCTATTCCCTCTCCCCTCCCCCTGCTCACCAACTCACCTTCTCTGCATGTTGGCCCTGGCATTCCCCTACACTGGGGCATAGAACCTTCATAGGACCAAAGGCCTCTCCTCCCCTTGATAACCAACTAGGCCATCCTCTCCTACATATGCAGCTGGAGTCATGAGTCCCACCATGTGTACTCTTTGGTTGGTGGTTAAATAAATAAAATATCTAATAAAAATAAATTAAAAAATAAGATAAAAAAAATTGGCAGCTCAAGATTAGCCTCGCTAGTTTAGAAAGACTGTCATAAAGACAAATAAATAACAACTCCTCAGAGGCAAGAGATGCCTACACAGTGTACTACGCCTGGCTTTCTGTGCACTTGTCTTAATGTTTTCCTTTTGCTTTAAACAAGCTAAGATAGAAGCCTGAGTAATTTAATGATTGGTTGAGAGTTATTTGATTCTCTGGTGCTCCATCTTGAGTGAAGGACCATCACCAAGCTGCCAGCAAGACTGCCCTCACACCTGGACTGACCTTTTCCAGCACTCCATAGACAAGTTGAGGAAGCAACACAATAATCACAGCTGATTACTGCTGAAGAATATCTTCTAATAAATACTATCACTGCCAAAAAAAAAGTGCTTTTTTTTTTCCCACTTCCTCCCAGGGACCTGTGTGATGGATTGTGCTGGCTTATTTTCCAGTGTTGCTTGCTAAGAAGTCCTGCTTCTTTCATACTGCTTTTCAGTTCCTTGTGCCTTTCTAAACTTTGTTCTCTTTCTTTGGAATGGAGTTGGCTTTTTTTTTTTTAAAAAAAAAAATCTTTTTCTTATTCTGTTTCTGTCTTTGTCAGATTACCTGAAGACCACTTTCAGCCTGTTCTCTTACCAGACTAGAAGTCATTGACAATTTTTACTGGTATCCTTTTAAAATCATCACCTGGAATTTTGCTATTATTTTAGTATCTGTGAGTTTGGTAGCCTGGAGAATTATGATCTTTTAGAGGAATCATACTGCCTTTCCATTTCATATTTAATGTGTTTGTGAGTTGTATTAGTTGGTATTTTTGATCATGTAAACAGAACATTGGCGACTGGAGAAATTTCCAAGTGTCTAATAACATTGATTGCTCTCCTATAGGACCCAAGTTCAATTCTTTGCACTCCACATGGTTGGTCATAACTGTCTATAATGCTAATCCCAGGGAATATTTTGCCTTCTTCTGGCCTCCTTGGTCACAAAGCACACAAGTAGTTCACAGACATACACGCAGGCAAAATGCCCATATACATATATACATGTTTGTTGTATATACATATACAACAAAAAACAGCTTTGAGGAAAATCATAAATTTACTCTTCAGACTAAAATGTTTAACATTTTCTTCCTTTGTAAAATTTTGCAGAATTAACATTTTTTTCAATTAAAAAAAATCAAGCTATATTAATTTGATTTGCTCTATAACAATTTTACTTAAACCTTTTGGCTTTAGATAGCACATGATTAATTAATTAATATATTTTAATTTTATATGTTAAAAAGAATCATCATAATATTTCCATGTATGCATATAGTGAGTACTGGTAGTATGCATTTTCTGATGTTCACAGAGTAATGAAAACATAAGTTTCATACACACAGATACACATTTCTCTATTGACAGATGATCTAGAATATTCTAAAAGGTAGAACCTACCTGTTTAGCAATTTTCAAGGAAGAATGAAGAGATTTTGTCAGATAGTCTCATGGAGAGGTTTAGTGACCAATGCTTCACTGCCCCAAAGGAGATGCTTGGCTGTCTCAGAGCTCTGGCTCTCTTTCCACCCAAATCAATAACCTTCTGACTGAACCTTCAATTTAGTTCATCTCTGAAACAGTGAGGTCCTCATGGCATTTTTGTCTGCTAACTTTAAAACCCAAGTTACATCAATCAAAGTGAATTTTCTAACTTACAATTATGTCCATTTCTTAACAAAATTGCTCCCTTTCTTCTTTTCATGCAATCATAAATGCTATTATGTGATAAATGTCTGCTGGATGTGCCATGACCTTGTCTCCAGGAACGATTGTAACAGACATCTGTTATGTGAAACTGTCCCCTGGCTTGATTTTAGAAACAGTTGGAAGCATTGTATCCTGAGAAGTAATGAACTCACACCATAAGTTTATATTCTAAAACACATAATCTAAAACTTTCTGACTTTGTTTTTAAAAGGCAAGAAATATATACATTTATAAAAGAGTGAATAAATGAAATGGTATTTAAAACATTTCTTCAGGACAGCAAGATTATTTGGCAGGTGACTACATTTTCTGCCATGCCTGATGACCTGAGTAGGTCCACAGAACCCAATAGTGAAAGGAGAGAACCAACTTCTACAAGCTGTCACTTTCACATTTATACATCATCTGTGATGAGACACACATGCCACATCCACTCCATGACAGTCTGCATGACAAACCCAAAAGCTTGGCCACAGATCTGAGGTGTACAGCTTCAAGGAAGCTGGTCTCTTGGAGGTCATTGGTGTTCCCTAAAAATGGAAGTGGTCCAGATTTGTCCTTGTGATAGTCGATGGAGGGTCTTGTATGCCTTCTTTATTATTAGGCATAAAGGTGCCTCAAGGAATGATTTGCAAATAGCTAAGCTATATTGAGTGTTGTTTTCTAGCTCCTACCAATGGTCCAACCAATCCTAATCAGTGCTGAGCCGACTCTTGGCTTGGAATTTTGCAAGGATGTTACTTATTTAGACAGATTGCCTCCAGAGATGGTGAAAGAGATCAGACATTAAAGTTTACTGACAACAAAGTAAATTTAGAATTCTCCTTGCAGTCACATATGGCAGACTACATATTAGAGGGAAGCTGGTGGGCTCCCCTGCCAAGTGGAAATCTGTCACAAATGCTTAAAATTACAGCCGAAGTCATTCCCAGGAGCTGCATACTTCTGACAAACCCAGAGGATTAGCATAGTTTACCTAGGGCTGGCTGGTGGTGGGTTATCCATTCATACCTGGCTGCTAAGATCTAGCTGACTTTACATGGGACTGACTTTGATGTGGCCTGCTGCCTAGTTCTTGTCAATTACCCTGACCAGATGTATTTTCTAACTTCCTTTTGTCTTCTGTATTGATTATAACAGCCCGAGGCTTACTTTGAGAAAATACACCCAGATTCAACACTCCCTTGTGTCCGCCTCTGTGTATCATCTCGCCAACTCCTCGCTCACCTGATTACCTGGACCCTGAGTTCTCCCTCAGGTTGAGGGACCCCCTCTCTGACCTGGCCCATGGCACACACACCCACCTACACCCATACCCCCATCACATCCTTACACCCAAACACTCATACATGCACCCCATCCCATAACCCAACACACAAAATGGATGTAAGTATGATATGAGTAAGTATAATACTTTTCCTCTTGTGATGTTTTACTCTCTATAATTTTAATTTTAAATGTCTCTTTTTATTTACTACAAAGAAAACCAAATAACAGCCTAGGTACCAAGAGATAGTCAGGAATATTTTGGTCTATCTCTTTGTAGTCTGTTTTCTTCCTTTACAAATGCATGCATATGTATGATTGTTATTATATAGTAGAGTTTAAGTTATATTTATATCAACACACATAATACGTGTAAGCTATGTTTAAGTGTGTAAGTGATTTGTAATCTTGGGCTTTTGTTCCTTGACAACCTTTAAACATCTTGTAGGATCAAAAATATTATTATTAATAATGGTTGTGTTTATCAAATTGGAATAGTATACTATTTCTTTTCAACTATGCTGTTTTGCTTTGATAACAAGAGTAGTTTAAATTTCTAGACCATATCATGGAAATTTTCACATACACAGAAAAATGGAAAGAACTACATGGCCTATATGGCTTCCAGAGTTGTCAGAATGATTTCTTGTTCTAGTCTCTCAGTCTTCCTCTGATTCCTGGGTGATAAATAAGAAATCATGGCATTAAAATAAAAAAAAATCTTTAGAAAGTTTTCTGCATTGAAGGTTTTAGAATTTGGGGCTTTTCTCATGGATAAATTCTCTTCTACTGAGCTATATACTCAGCCGTGGACATATTATTTCATCTTCAAATATTTTATTATATCTCTAAAGCATGTCACTACTAAAATGTCTTATTGTGGAACTGGAAAGAAGGCTTAGAGATTAAGAGTACTTGGGGACGAGCTGGGTTTGGTTCATAGCACCCACTTGGTGGCTCACAACTATCTACTGACTCTCTCTTCAGGTCTCCTCAGGCACTGCGTACACGTGTGATGCACACATGCAGAAAAAACCCTCGTGCACATAAAATAAACACAAGTCATCTGAGGAAGCATTACCACAATAGCATCGCCACACCTGTGATAGCTAACAGTGATGTAAACTTGGCCAGATCTAGAGGCAGCTAGTAGACAAACTTCCAGACATGCCTGTGAGGGATTATCTAGATTAAAATAATTGAAGCAGAAAGACCTGCCTTAACTGTAGGTGACACCATTCCTTGGGGCAAGGTCCTGGACTGAGTAAAAAGTAGAAAGCAAGTCTCTGCTGTCTAACTGCAAATGCAGCAAGACTAGCAGCTGAAAGCTATGATGGCCTCTTCTCTGTAGTGATAAGCCAAACCAAACTTCATTTCTGGCTGCTTTTGTCAGGTATGTTGTCACAATGAGGGAACAAGAGATTTCTTGATCAGAATATTTGAAGGAGGATGACCCACCCTACGTGTAGGTTGACGCTTCTTGTGACAGTCCAGATAGAAGGACACAGAAGAAGGAAGCTTTGCTTTTTGCTTCACACTTACTGATGAGATGAGCTGGAAAGATCCTGTTGCTGTGGCATTCCTTCACTGATGTTAGAACTTACTTCTCCAGGATTCCAAAGCAGATTGAAGACTAGTATCTCTCCAGGAATCCTCTAGGCCTTCAATGTCATTTGGACACTAATGGGACATTAAGCCTCATGAGCTGAGAAACTACTCGATTCTTAGTGTCTGCATAATAAAACCCCCTTTAATATATTGTTTCATTCTACTAGTTCTGTTCATAATATAGATTGGTCATTCTATCAGTACTTCCTATATTTCTGGAACATACGATTCTAAAAATAATCTCTTTATGGATGATTTTATTAATAATTGTCTGTTTTTCTAGAAATGTTTCAAGATTCTTTTACAAGATCAGTGACAAATTCCTATAATTTTGACCACAGTGCAGGAGAATTAGAGCATGAGATTTTTTTGTTGTTGTTGCATTGCTCTGTTAAACTTGCAGAACTCTTACATGTTGGCACTGGCTCAGCCTTCAAAACTCAGGAGTCCCAGCAAACTGTGCAAATAAGAACTTTTATAACCCAGCTAGAGTTCTGTGCTTCGGAAGAAACTCTCCCCTGGATGCACTCTGCCCCATACAATTAATTACAAGTTCTAAAGAGGGTGAAATGGAGACTGTTTCCTGCCAAGGGTAGTGATTATAGTTTGTTCCAATAAAAAGCAACTGTGCTTGTTCTCAAGTGAAATATAAATATACATATTAACCACTTACCAGTGGTCTTCTGTAATTTACCAGTCAAGATAATCACTAACTTACCCAGTTTTAAGGTGAGGAAACAAATTCTCTAAGAGTACTATGAAGATGTTGGAGCTATACCTTACCATTATCACAGCTATCATTGTAAATTCTTTTTGTTGTTCTTCTATAAACATGGAAAGGAATACTTTAGCCAATGAATTTCTGTTTCATTTGTGAAATAACATCCATAAAATCACTGGAATTAGTATTTTATTTATAGAGGAAACAGGGCAGGGTCTTGTTATGTAGCCTAGCCTGGCTTGAGTATTGCTATTTACTTCATGAATGCGAGGACCCACACCAGATCATATTTTATGTATCATATGTAACTGGCTTAATTTGTAGATGACAGAAAGCTTCAACAAAACATTAAATTTATATAACTAGAACATATTTAATTCAGTTTTGAAGATGCATAAAACAACTGAGATTCTCAGAGGATTAAGATCATGGATAGTAACTGGGCTGGTTAGCTTTTATCCACTTGAAACAAATTCAGTCATCCAAGATGAGGAAACCTCAATTGAGAAAATGACTTTATTATATTTTCCTGTAGACAAGTTTT
This sequence comes from Montemys delectorum, assembly GCA_019843815.1. Lineage (NCBI taxonomy): Eukaryota > Metazoa > Chordata > Mammalia > Rodentia > Muridae > Montemys > Montemys delectorum. The sequence continues at coordinate 8,921 of JADRCD010144873.1, forward strand.
GAAACATTTTATTTCTTTGTTTTCCTTTAAAAAATTTTATTTTATATGTATAGGTATTTTTTCTTCATGTGTATCTATGCGCCATGTACATGCCTAATATTCATAGAGGCTAGAAGATTTCAGGGTCAGATCCCCTGAAATCAGAACTATACGTAAAGACAGTGTCAGATCCCCTGAAATTGGAGTTATACATAGTTATGAACCATCATTTGGGTGTTAAGAATCAAACTTTAGTCCTCTGAAAGTGCTCTTAATAGTTGAGCCAACTGTGCTTCCTCTGTGGTGATTTTCTTGTTTAATGATTGGGAGGAACCAGAAAGCAAGCTAAGCAAACTGTGGGAGCAAGTCAGTAAGTAGCATTCTTCCTTGGCCTCTGCTTTATTCAGTTCCTGCCTCCAAGACCCTGGCCTACATGAATTCCTGCCATTGCTTCCCTCAGTGATAAGGCAACCGCCCCCCCCCCCCCCTGCTGCTTTTAGTTCTGGGCTTATGACAGCATTACAGCAATAGAAGGCAAATCAGAATACCAGCTTTTTTGCAGTGTACTTAAGGGTCATTAATAGAACATTGTAGTGTGAAACATGCTCCTTGGAAAATCTAAAATATCTTTGTATTTAGAAAGCCTACACTATTTTTCTTGCATCCTGGTGGATATGTCTTATGGGGTTGTTTAATGAGGAGGGACCATAGATGTAAAATGTGGCTTAAAACGTGTTCCATGATACCTGTTCATGTTCTGTGGCATCTTGGTTTTTGTCTGTGTTTATTGCATTTTACTTGGCAACTTCCAGCCTATGCCTTTGCAAGATCAGATCTTGCTTACCAATCCAAATTACATCAGCATTAGCAAAAATTTATTAGCATTAATAGGTTATATTCCTAAGTATTTTATCTTTTAAAAGTTTTTTTAAAGGGTCTGGAGAGATGGCTTAGCAGTTAAGATCACAGGCTACTCTTCAAGAGAAAGTGGGTTTCATTCCCAACATGGTCATGGGAGTTCACAACCATCTATAACTCCACTTCCTTAGGGCATCTATGACCTTTGCTTATTTCTGCAGGTATTGTATGCACATGGTGCATAGGAATACATGCAACGTATTCAAACACATAAAAGATATTTTTTGAGTTAGAAAAGGAAAACTATTTCAAATATAAAGCAAGTAGTACAACAAGGCTAATGTTATAACTCATAATCCCAATAGTGCTTCTCTGGAACATAGACATTTTCCTAGATGACAGTTTTAAAGCATCTTCTCTTTTACTACATCTTCATTCCCCTTCTCGTTGTCAAATAATGAACCCAGTTCATATTTCCATGAGCACAGCCGTCCTCAGTGAACTTCCACCTGATTTGTGAACATACCTGAATAGCTCCTGTCCCACCTGGAGGAGGGTTGATATCCAGGACTCCATGCTTCTCTCTCTCTCTCTCTCTCTCTCTCTCTCTCTCTCTCTCTCTCTCTCTCT
>JADRCD010144875.1:16983-49036 GCA_019843815.1 Montemys delectorum
TGTGTGAGTGTGTGTGTGTGAGTGTGTGTGTGTGTGAGTGTGTGTGGTTATAGTTACACGGGCCGACGCCAGCAGAAGATGCTAGGATCCCTGCTCTATCACTTACTGTTTCATTCCTTTGAGCTAGGATATCTTATTGAACTCAGAGCAGAGCTGGCAGCCAACAAGCCCCAGTGATCTATTCATCTCCACCTCAACAATTCTGTGGTTGCAGAGGCACATGCAGCCATGCCTGGATTTCTTCTTGTACTTTGATATCCAAACTTAGGTCTTCATGTTTGCTTGCAGAGTAAACATTTGCCCATAGAGCCATATCCTTATTGTCTCAGTTGGAACAATTCATGCAACAAAAGTAAGAACTTGGTAGAAAGTACATCAAGTGTTGACTTAAAAAATTCTTGAACAAGTAAGTGAAGAAATACAAGTCCTGGAAGTGAGTTCCAAATGATTTGGTATTTACTGTTATCTTGAAGACAAAGAGTATTACAATCCACTCCTCAGGTATAGGCTGTTCTTACCACCTTTCTACAAAAGCAAGGGAAAGCTTAACTCCCTAGTAGAAAAACCTCTTAAATATTTCCATCCGAAATGATATTCACTTGTGAGTATAGAGCCTAGATGCAATATGCTATGAAAATAATTCAGCACCATACTACATTCCAATCAAGAGAAATACAGTTTTATAAGCCTAAATCATGACCACTCTCCACTGTTAACCATCAGTCACCTTTTGTAAGTGCTTGTTCTTATTTACGAAGCCATGGTCACCTGAAATGGACTCAGGATTAAGTCAAGCTGGGTTGGAGGAGCCACAGAACAACTGAGGCTGTGACAATTTTATTGAGAGCAATCAGCCTTTTATACCTTTATTAGAAATAGAATATAATGGCATTTGCCAGGAATAATAAAGTTATAGTTGCCAGGAAATAAATGACATTTGCAAATTTTACAGGATGCACAATTGTCTTAACCCAATTGTCCCATCAAACTTTCATGCTTCCTTGACTACTGAGGGAACATTCAGAGAAACGCAAAGCAGCCCGAACAGTACACTGCCTGAGGGAGTGCATCATTGAGCACTTAGTAACTGGAAAGCACAGCATGTCCCAGGAGCCAAGGCTTCTAATCGGAGAGACTTAGGATGCATGGCTCCCAAAGCAGATAGGTTAAGCCAACTCCATGGGTCCCTGGAACCCTTAAAATCGTTAAAGACACTACCAATAACAAAAGACTGAAGCCTAACAAACAAGAGCTTGTAACAGTATGGGGCAATACATACCATGATACTTGGAAGCAGAAGAAAGGTGTTAGGCAAACATGGAAGGGATGAATATGGAAGAGGCTTGAATTGTTTCTAACATCTCAGCATTGGCTACCAGTTGTGATGAATGTACACACTCATTTAGGCTGGTAGAAACAGAAGAAACTGTGGAGTTCTGAACTTTTAAAATTGTTTCTCTAACTTTAAAGCTTTTCTAAAATTAAAAAAAGTTTGTCTTTCTAAGCCCCTTTTGCACTCCTCCACAAATTATAGAGTACTTTTTTTGAGGTAAAATTTATTTGATTACAAGTATGCAAATTAAACATCTATAATTCTATGAACTCTGATATTACTAATGGTGAAATTGAAATGTCACCAATAGAATATTTGGGGCTAAACAATATGTTATTCTTAGTACTTTGATCAGTTACACATCTCTTCATTGACTGCTATCCACTGGGGGAAATAAAAGGTCTTCACAGGATTTTGAGCGAAGCTTGATCTATATGTACAAACATAAATAAGAAGAAGGCAATTTAATGCTATGGCCAGTTAGCAAAAGAACAAAAACAGTTTCATCCTAGGGCCTATGACATTCGCAGCCAAGTGCTTTTGACCAAAATTTTTGTGTTGGATGAAATTTGCTCTTATGTAACAGTCCTCAAATGCAATGGTAAAGTGGTTAGTTAACCCATAATACTCATTCCCATATTGTACCAGAGGGCACATCATAAGTGCATGAAACACCCAGGATATAGCACTGCATAATACTCTTGATGCACTTTCTTCCCCGACACCATGCATAATACCTTGTGGCAGTATGAAAGCTAGCGATCAGGAAGTTTCCTGGTCAGGATTAGATTGCTTCCTCTATGATTTGAAGACAAAGTGAGTGATGTCTTCAGAAATCGAGTTTTCCCACGTAATTGCGATAGATAAGCAATAAGAAACAGCTGTGTTGCAGAGAACTGTGGGTTCTTCCTGAGCAGTTAGTCATAGACAGTTATTCTATGCCTTTTACAGAAATTTTCATTTAATAACTTGTGCCTTCTGTGAGTGTCATTGTCCAGCAAATCTAATTGCACTCAAACAATTTTTCCTTTTTTAGCAATTAATTTTTTAATTAATTATTACAAATAATAGAAATTAATTAATTAATTGATTCTATTATTCTTAGGTTTGGTCTTTTCATAGCGTCCCTGATTTCTTGGATGTGTTGTGATAGGAACTTTGTAGATTTATTATTTTCTTTGAGCAATGTATGGATTTCTTCAATGAATCTTCTAAGCCTGAGATTCTCTCTTCCATCTCTTGTATTCTGTTGGTTCCATCTGTTCTGTTCCTTAGGTACTGTTCCTATTCTCTTCCCTAGGATTTCCATCTCCAAGAATCCCTGTTTGTGTTTTCTTTGTTTCTTCTATTTCCATTTTCAAGTCTTAAACAGTTTTACTCATTTCTTTCAGTTGTTTGATTGTATTTTTCTTTAAGGGACTTACTGATTTCTTCTTTCAAGGCTTCTATCATCTTTATAAGATTGGATTTGAGGTCATTGTCATGTATTTCAACTGTACTAGCATATCCAGGGCTTCCTGTGGTAGGATGGCTGGCCTCTGGTGGTGCCATATTACCCTGGCTCTTGTTCATTGTGTTTTTATGCTGGCCTTTAACCATCTGGTTATCCCTGTTGTTGGCTGGATGTTCCTGATATTGGCATAGCTGCTAGGAAGGCAGGCAGATCCTTGCCCATAACAATCTCATACAATCTGCTGCTCACCTCTGCTAGCTGTGCCCCAGGGTGGGCCTGACTGTTCCTGGAGTCCTGCAATCCTCCTTGAAAATCGAGGGAGAGCTGTGTGCTTGATGATGAAGAGCCTAAGATAGAGCAAACCTCATCTCTGTTGACTGTGCCCGAGGTGGGCCTGGCAAGCAGAGATTTAGCAGGAAGGGATCTAAGATGAATCTTCCTTGGGCTCTATGTGCCTCCTTGGGAAGGCACATGATAGAACTCAAGGGACAGTGTGCAGTTCACCTCTGCTGGCTCTTCTCCCTGGTCAATTAATTAATCTATTTACTTTATGTCTGGACTACAGTTTCCTCTGCCTTTTCTCCTCTGAATCATCTCCCCCACATACAACCCTCCTCCTTTTATCTTCAGAAAAGATAAATCCTCCCATCAACCAGCCTTTGCATATCACTTTGCAGTAGAACTAGGCTCATCTTTTCCTATTGAGGCTAGAAGAGGCAGCCTAAAGGTAGGGAACAGAGTGGGAGATAGTCCCTGTTCTTGTTAGAAGTCCCACGTGAAAAATAAGGTACAGAACCTAAACTTATGTGCAGAGCGCCTAGATGAGTGCCATGCATGCTTTCTATTTGGTAGTTCAGTCTCTGCTATTCTTGCAGTCAGGAACCTAACATTACTGTCATCAAAGAGGCTTCACCTAGTGAATAATGGAAGCCAATGCGAGACTCACAGCCGAATATTAGGCAGAGCTTGCTAAATCATGATAATGGAAGAAGGATTATAAGAGCCAGAAGGGTCAAGGACACCACAAGAAACCCTACAGAGTTGACTAACCTGGGCTCATAGTGGCTCACAGAGACTGAGTGACAATCAATGTTTTTAAGTTGTATTTTGAAATTAGTGTACCTTTTAGTCATTTCTCATAAGGCCTTTTGATACATACCAGGTAAACAGCATGAATTTAAGTATATATTTATGATCTGAAATGCCTGAGAGTAGACAGCATGATACCCAAAGCTGTTGAAAGGTCTTATACTACAGATTTCTGGCCCATTAAACTTATACTATGCTCAAAGCACAGATCCTATTACAATTTTACACCAAGGCAGAAGTCTCACTATCTTCTTAAAAGAACTTTAAAATGAGATGTATTTATAAAATAAAACTACTGGTTGATCTTTCTTGTTAATTAAGCTTTGTAGTGTCTTAGCTGCCATTTGTGCATGTGAAATTTGTTGCTCTTTCACAGCTAAATTCACTTAGGCAAATAGATGACTTTGGTGTTGTATATTTCCACACACTAATAGAGTCATTTGCATGCTAAAGAAGAGGGAATTTTACTCTTCTGTGGCCACCAAGGATTAATTTAATGAATTAAAGAGGGTTTGGATTGTCTTCCAGGAGACAGAAGGTTAAAAGGTACATTTTACTAAATATTTAAAATCTTTAACCTTTGTGATATAGAGCTTCATGATTTAAGAAATGACAAAAACTTAAAGCATAATCACATCTTTCTTGAAATTTCCTCTTTTAAGTTCAGAAGAATTGTTCATGATTCTTTGGAATAATAAGCAATATTTTCAGATAATGTTCTAATTCTGATAAGGAAGAATTTCTCATTATGTCTGCTTGCCTGTGAGTTCTGTTTTATTAGACAGGTGCACAGCGTGGGGAAGTTTCCCATGTGTGCAGGAAGTACTAATGTCTTATGTCTTTCTTCAGTGACATATGGAGCAATCTTAGAACTCACAGTGTCTGCTGCTAAATGAACAGCTTTTATGTTTCTATTTAATTATTAACTTGGTCACTCGTGGAAAATTAAAAGCCATCTTTTTACTTGTGCTCTTGGAAGATCTGTATCAATTTATTGGTTGACATCTGGTGTTATCACCCAAAGCTTTCAGACACAGAAGAAGAAACTAACATAGTAGATGGTTTTGGAAGCAATGGCACTGCATATAAAAAGCAATTATTGGTTCTATTAAATACAATTCTTTTTCTACAATAAATGTGTTGTACGTAATGTATCAAATATGCAGCACAATTAAGGTGTCTTTGTAAATATGAAATGATTCTTTAAAAAATTGAAATGGTCTCTCTAGGAAAATAAGAATCAGTTGAGATGGAAAATAATATTAAACAAATTCACATCCTTGATATGTGTAGACATATGTAAAATTCCACCTGTGATAATTTTAAGTAGTATATTTTTGAATCACTAAAGTCCATTCAGTTCACAATATATGTATTTATTATTGTATTTACTGTTTAGAATAAATTAAAAATATTTTTTGAGATGTGGGCTAAACTTAATTTTTATGTTTACATTATTTCTAAATTTCTTGGCATTATAAATCTATACATGTCAACACATAAGTAAGGGAAGACATTAATAACTATTTTAAAATGATGAACTATACAAAACCTTATTGAGGAGTTAGTTACTGTACATATCCTTGTGTCTTTCTATTAGCAAGTTGGAGTCCTGAGCCTCTGGAAAGCCCTTTAATTTCAGCCAGATATCCTGATCCTTCCAGAAGGATGTTTGGCTACATCTGGGATTTCCCATTCTTTCTCCTTCTCCCTGTCTCCTTCCTCTCTCTTTGCCCCTGATCCTCCTTTTCCTCTCCTCCTCCCTCTCTGTCCTTTTTAGGGACATTATTATAACAATTATAGATAGTGGTTATGGTGTACCTCTCAAGAGTTTGATTTTATTGTTGCCTTCTTTATTTGTTCCATTTTTTTTTTCATTATATTTATTTTTCTGAAGCAGGCTTACGTCATGAAATTCTAGAGGCCATAGTGAGATGACTGGAAACTAAGACATAAGGATACTGAGTATCTTGGATCTCCTCTGGCCTAATCATACTAACAACAAACAGTTCATGAAGGATGCACACCTTGAGATGTTCCAGGGAACCATGAACTTTTCCACCTCTAATTCTACAGTATCAATGACTCCTAATACTTACCACACTAAAATGGAAAATTACAGAAAGTCATCTGAATTTGTCACCTACAAAGGTAAGTCTGTTTATTCTGAATAGGACACATAGGAAAGGCTGTTCTAGTGTCCAGTGTCTAGTGTCCAGGGTCCATGTGAAACATCATTGGAAACCTTGCTTAAGTTCATGTGGAGGCTACCCAAGCTTGTCTTTGTGGTTTACCTCTCTGTGCCCCCCTCTGAGTCTTTTTGCCACTTTTCTTGGTTTGTGAATAAGTATCAAATGGGAGGGATGGGTGAACAGCTCCAATATATCTTTGAAGTACATGTTAGAATACTCAAGGGGGTTTTGCAGACTAGGACAGAAATAGTATTAGCTTCTCATTAGGAAAATTCCAGATCTTCTGTGAAATCAATTGGCCCACTTCTGAAGTTCGGTGGCCCAGTGAATGATCTCTGGTACCTCTAGACAATTCAGGCAATATTGAATATGATAAATGGAGATCCAGGAACCTGAACAAGATTTTCTATACTGATCAGTGGCTTTCTCTAGTACAATACCCACCTCATAGCTTCAAGATCTGTGCCCTCTTGTTTGGGCCTTGAAGCCTCTTGGTTCAGCCAGGGCCCTTAGAAAAACCCACCACAGGGAGTTGACTTTCCACTGCTGTACACCCCAGTGTTGGGTCCCTCCCTCCTGCCTCAACTCTCTGACATCAGAGCATATAACCAGAGACTGTCAGTTCAATCCCGCTGTGCCTAAAACAAAGGCCCACTAGCCTTCTATGATTCCCGAGGAAGCTATGCCTGGTCACTGACACTTCCACTGCCTGAGGACATCCACAGACAGCGGAGCCTATGTTGACCTCTGCCCCCATTGGCGGGCCCCTCCTCCAACCTCCACTGACACGGAGAGACCTACAGGACACCCTGAGCCGCCCTTGAGAGTGGGCACGCCCTGGCAGCCCGGCTTCCCCTTGACTTCTTCCTGACTCTTTCATGACTCCTCCCGAAATGTTTATGTTATGCAAATATCATTGTAACCTAGAGATCCAGTTTCGGTTTCTCGTGTACATATAAATGCTGAACCCCAAAAGTAAAGTTCGATGCCTTGATTGGGACTCAACTTGGCCTCGTGTCTCTTTTGCTCTCCATTTGATTCCGCAGGTCCTGTCTAAACTCCGGTCTGAGAAAAACCCACTGACCTGAGTGGAACCGCTGACGGATTCCACACCCTAGCATACCTCCTGGCTGCACCCCGGGATCAAAAACAATTTCCAGAGTCATGCTGCGGGTGGGGCAGGTGGAAGCAGAAGAAATATTCTCTTCTACTTTATGCTACCTCTATCCTCCACACAAGTGGAGTTGCTCAGGCTAAGAAGGCTCCATGAGGAATTTTGCTGAGTTAGATGTAGTCCACTTGCTTCATCTAAGAGAGGTGCCTCCAGCTAGAGTAAGGCATAAAGGTCCCCCTCTATCTCTTTCATTGCTTATGTCTCTTTTATGACCAGTTATCTGTATAATTGGAAAATCAGAGCCTATTTTCTCCAAGGAAAAGCCTTGGACTCCATTTATTATGCTTGAGCCTGTCTTTTATACCCACCAGATTGTCAACAGTGTCTGGATAGTCATTTCAGGGCTGAGGACTGGGACAGGGTCCAATTGGAGAATAAGGAAAGTATTCTTGGGCCATGCAGGGGATCCCCAGAGGACAATACAGCCCAAATAGAGTACATTTTCCCTCTTCCCCACCTGCCTGGGAACCCAACACCAACCAAGTTAAAGAGGCTTTGGACAATTATTACCAAGCTCTCTTAGGAGGATTGAAGGCAGCTACTAGAAAACCCACTAATATATCTAGCATGAGTGAAGAATCATCCACTGGGGTCCTGAAGTGCCTCTACAGGGCTTATAAGGTATTGAGTCCCATAGACTTAGACACATTAGATTAGACAACTAGTTAGCAATCATTACTGCTTTTGTTATTCAATCAGCCCCAGATTTTAGGGGAAAAAACTTCAGAAGTTAAAGGGGTTTGTCAGAATAAATAGGTCCCAGTTATTGGAAATTGCTCAAAAAGTTTACAATAACCTTGATTCTATAAAAACAAAACAAAACAAAAACTGACCCAAACAAAAGTGACAGCACTCAAAGAGACCAATAAAAAAGATCCCAGAGGGGAAAGCCAGAGATGCCAGGAAACAAAAAGAGGCCTCCAAAGGATCAATGTGCTTATTGCAAACAAAAGCTACTTAAAATAAAATGCCCAAATCGAAAGAGGAAAGAAGGACGCCCCATCATTCCTTTCAGCAGGGGCCAATTCTGCCAGGGCTCCATTTTACTAAGCCCTGAAGAGCCCAGGGTAACATTAAAGGTAGGAGACAAATCTGTTATATTCCAAAGTGACAAAGGAGAAGTTCTTTTAGTCTCGACAGAGCCATTCAGAGCAGTGATGTTTTGACTTATATTTTCTTACTCATACCAGACACTCTCTGTCCCCTATTTGAGAGAGACTTATTACAAAGTCTATGGTCCACCATATACTTTTGGGAGGCCACCACTCACCTTACTTTGAATCTTCTTAAGCCACCAACCTGTATTCTTCTGACCTGTCCTCTGTCAAGGCCTGTCTCCAAATAATGATGCTTGAGCTTTGGGACAACTACAGAATTTACAACAGCTATTCTGTAGAGTTTGGGCTAAGGATAACCCAACAAAATTGGCTCTCATAGATGTATCTTGAGTCATGACTGTTTGTATGTGAGTTGTGTCCAAGATATTGCAAAGGGGGGTCCTTTCTCTGAGCACTAGGACCTTTGTAGAGACCAGTCCCCTACCTATCAATAAGCCTTGATCCTATTTGTCCCTGTTGGCTGGCTTGTTTGTGGACAGTTGCTTCTATAGCCATGCTTATGAAAGAGGCTGGCAAGCTGACCTTGGGCCAGTAACTAATCTTAACACCCTATATTCTGTAGAGGTGGAAGGGATCCTAGAAGAATGGGTATTCAACACCCAAATAATGAATTATTAAGCAGGTTTTTCTAGACTTGCCCTGTATCTGATTCTAGAAAACTTCAGCCATCAAACCAGTTAACCTACAGCCACATAACCCCCCCCCAAAAAAAAACTCCTCCATGACTAATGCCTTCTAGCCCATCAGACCTGATGTAACAGATGTCACCACTCTACATGTGGCAGAAGAGGAACAATACATTGATGGAAATAGTTTTCTCTAGAACTGGAATCAGGTATGCCTCATGGACATGAGCTGTGGCAAATGCATATCAACTGTAGAGATAAACAGTAATGCCTTTGACCTTCTCCCAGTGAAGTGTGTGTGTTTTTACCAGAAGCTGAGCCCTGGATGCTGAAGTCACTTCAGTAAAGGACAGGGGCCACTTGTCTTTCTGGCAAGAATGACTTCATCAAGAGAGAGGACTCTACACCTTGGCCAAAAAGATGTCAAAGGCAAAACAAACAAACAAAAACAAACAAACAAATAATCCTGGCCCTGCTAGTTTGCCAAAAGAAATAGTCTTTGTCCATGAAAAAGGGAATAAAATAGAGGAGCCCATGACCCCTCCCCACCACCGCAAATCAGGTCAAAAGACTTGATAATCTGAAAGGTGGCCCTAGAACTAAGGGGCCTTTTTTGGGTCTCTGTTACCCTGCCCAAACCTGAATTGCTCTAACACCTAAACTACATATAGAAAAAAAAATGAAAGAAAGAAAATAGACAAAAGAGAAAGAAAACAGACAAAAAGGAAAGATGCCAAATAGGAGGCAACAGATGATAGGTCTTGCCAGATGGGAGAGTCATACTTCCTGCTGCTATCTGAAGACAAATGGTTGATGTGCCAGGCAACCCATCTGTGGGCATCCAAAATTGCAAATGTATAAAGCCAACTACAAAGGTCCATCTCCTGTAGTTCTTCCAGGGTGAAGGTTAGCAATATTTCCCTATGACTTGCTACACCCTTAAAGCAGGCTGCAGAGAAAAAAGATAGATGGGTCTTCACCAGGTCCTCTGCTCAGCTAAAGGTAAGGCTGACCTAAGCCCTATGATTATGATTGTTTCATTTTTCTAACTTTCTCCATGAAAAGGGCACATAACCCCCTAAGTCAAGATCCTTGGTATAGAAATTTAAAAAAAAAAAACAAAAAACAAAAAACAGAACAAAACAAGGATTTCATAGCCGATCTATCCACTGAGATCCAAGTCACATTCTAGGGATATTTCTATAAAATATATAAATCCATAATAATCTGGTAAAAGAGGATACAGGAGGGTCTAATCTTGGGGCAGTGGAACTACTTTTGAAACAAAAGTGCTCTACCCAATACTGTGCCTGCCCTGCAGATGTCCTCCCCCACAAATCTGCCGAGAGCTGGGTGAATACAGTTATATTCAGTGCAGCCACAGATCCAAATCCTTCTGTGTCATCACAGCTTCCATGTGTCCTCAGGCAATGCAATTTCATATCTGTAAAGGTTAAGGTCTAATCAGAAACCAAAGATCATTACTGGAAAACTGGTAAATTCTAGGGAGTCAGGTTGAATGTAAATGGTTGAGTACCAGATAACAAGTTTACTCTTGAAAAAAAACAAAAAACAAAAACAAACAAATAAACAAACAAAAACCTAAACCAACCAACCAAACAAACAAACAAACAAACAAAAACCCAAACCAACCAAACAACCAACCAAACAAACAAATAAAAAAAGCCCAAAACAAACAACTTCTGCCTATCATCATGTGCTACTTTGGCCCAAACTAGCCTATCTTGGTACCCCTTGAATGAGTCCCGAAAGGTGACAACCACAAGTTTCTGATTTTCCCCGAAATTCTTCCTGTACCTATGGGGGTAAAGATCTACATGACAACAAAAGCCAGTTCCTTGATTTTTGGGATGCTAAAAGGAATATATAAGTTGCTTTGACATTCTCACCCAGATATAGGTAAAGAGTCCTAGCTGTGCCTGGAACCCTAGCCCTTGTATTATATTGGGATTAAAAATAATCAAGTAATTTCTAATCCTAGCAATTATAAATGGGGCCAACCTAAGTTCACCCTGAGGGACCTCCAAGTGCCTTCTTTATGACCCCTAGATAATTCCCCCTGTACAGATTCCTGTAGCCATACAGGGTTTGTTTACTCTATGAATGAATGGTGATCAAGTCTATTTCCAGGCCCTAGAGACTATCTAGCTTGCTTGGACTAATGGTTTAAACAAATATGCATGCTGTGAGTGATTTGCACTGGACCAGGACCCCACTTTTTCCTTCTTCATGTATATCATTCCACAGGTACTCATCTATAATGAAAAGGAGAGCAAGGTACAATTCATCTAGATTCTGGGCATTCCCATGTGTAGGGAATTGTCACCATCTTGTTTCTCTGTTGCTGGGGGGGAGGGGGAGTATCTAAGTTTCTGATGCAGGTGGAAGCTTATCCCCAGTTGTGGGAGATTAAAAACTTGAAGGTACTCAGTACACAGACAGAGCTGGGCCAAATGGAAACTTCTATTTCCTCTCTGAAAACCCAGATAGACTCCTTAAGCAGAGGTTGTTCTTCAAAATCAAGGATGACTAGACTTCCTCTTCATGTTACATCGGCTGAAAGTAGTTGACATTGAAGCAACAGACTTAGAGTCTTAGTAAAATATTAACCAAACCCAAATGAAAACCAAACCAAACCAACAAAATAAAAGCATCCAAAATCTAACAAAAGGTATCAGCTCCCATTCTCCTGGTCACACTGGGTAACTAGTCTACTTACAACAATTTCTGAGATGATAATCCTCTTGCTACTGACCCTGCTTGCTCAACTGTGAATTAGCTTTATAAAACAGAGAATAAATTCCATTAAATTGTTAATGCTGAAGAGATAATATAACCCCCTTCCCAAAGATGAGTCCATAATTTAACTCATGCCCATAAAACCAATGGGAAATGTGACAGACTCCCAGATTTTAACATAACTGACAGCACATTGTGACCTTAAATCCCAGCAGGAATGCCTGCAATACCTAGGAAAACAGGAACAAAGATCATTGTTCCAGGAAAGTCCCTAAATGTACAAACTTTGCTTTTTGACTTCTGTAGTTCTGCTTCTTGCTAGCTGAAGTGTCTCAACCAGGATATAATTTTTGTACATAAAAGACAAAGAGCTGTAGGGCTAAGGGCTGCATGATTTAGATAAATTCCACATGCAGCTGCCAACCAAATATAAAGACTTTTCTTTCAGCTTTTGAGGGAGTCTGTGTAGTTGTCTCTGGTGGCTTTAATGCACAATATCCCTTCACTGGCATAACCAGCTGATTTTAGAATTTCTATATAAAATCACTTTAAAAATCTTTGGAGGAACAAATTATTTTATAGCATAGATAGATTATTAGTCTTTGGAACCTGTTGTATGGCTTTCTTATCTATTTTGCTAGTTGGCATTGTTTATAAAACTGACCAATAATTTTGTGCATTTCTCTCACAGAATTTATAACCACCACATAATTATTTACACTCAAATCTCCCACGATTATTAGATTGATCTTAGTCTTGTAATTATCAACACTCTGTTTTAGATAAGACTTGTTTCCTGAGTAAAAGCTTAAGATTTTTGTCTTTATGAACCATCTTTTTCTTTGAACATAGCTCTCAGGTTCCATGGGCTTTCACTTCAGACATTTATATTGGGAGAAAGTGAGTTTTAAAATGTCAGTTTATAAAATTCTGAATCCCATTTTGGTTGGTATTTAGAGTTTATTGAATATTTTGTAGAGTAACTTGTCTTCTGTGATCTATTGTATCAATTCCGCTGGTGCTTTTTTCCAATTGTTTGAATTTCTACAAAGACAAACATTTATGAAGATTTTGACACATAATCTTCTCCCTTTAGTCTTACAGTTACAAATTTCTATAAGAAATACTAATATTAAGATTTTTGGTATTATATTGACTATTGAGTAGAAGCAAAGATAGCAGATATCTTTTATTCATCTTTAATATTAATTAAATATCCATTTTCTATGTCATTTATGAAGTCTAAGAAGTTCTTCATTGCTCTCAGTTTTCTAAAGGGAATTTTATAAAGATTTGCATTTTGTCATGTGGATTAATGTTTCCGTTGAGAAGTGCATTTTTTCCCTCTTCGGTGTGTGTACATGGTAGACTTTTATGTGTTAAAGTAGACTTAAATACATGGAAAGATTCTTGGTTTTGACATGGTCAAGGTTTTGATGCTGAGGATTTCATTTTCTTTGGCTTTCTTTACGTAGTTTTTATACATAAAGTAATAATAAACTCAAGGCATTTTTTTTTGCTTTTTTTAATTAGATATTTTCTTTATTTACATGTCATATGATTACTCCTTTCCCAGTTTCCCCTCCAAAAAACAAACAAACAAACAAACAAAAACAAGAACAAATCCCTGTTGCCTCCCCATGCTTGCCAACCCACCCTCTCCCACTTACTGGCCCTGGCATTCCCCTACACTGGGGCACAAAACCTTCACAGGGCCAAGGGCCTCTCCTCCCACTGATGATCGACTTTGCAATCCTCTACTAGACACATGCTGCCAAAACAATCAGTCCCTCCATGTAATACAGATGTAGAGGCTCACAGCCATCTATTGAACTGAGTACAGGGTCCCCAATAAAGGAGTTAGAGAAAGGACCAAAGGAGCTGAAGGGTTTGCAGCCCCTTAGGACGAACAACAATATGAAATAACTAGTACCCTCAGAGCTTTCAGGGACTCAACCACCAACCAAGGACTATACATGGAGGAACTGATTGTTTTAGCAGCATGTGTATCGTAGAGGATTGCAAAGGCATTTTTTAAAAAAGTTTTTTTCTGCTTCTATATGGATCAGATTTATGTATATAATATCGTTTCTTAATATTTGGTAGATGTCTTTTCAGTGTACTCCACTCAGCCTGGCATCTATTTTGGAAAAATAAATATTAATTCCTGTCTCAATTTTAATAAGAGATACACAATTGATAAATTAGTTATTTTTTCTTCTGTGAATATACATGATTTGAATTTGTCAACCAATTAATCATTAACATGTCGTATTTGTACATAGAGGCTTTTATGAATTAGTTATTACTTTTACAATAGTGCATATGAAGGGTTCATGGTTCATGTGTGGTGATTAGAGAAAAGACTTGAAGAAGTCAGTTCTCTGCTTCTACCATTGTGTTCCAAGTTTGACCAAACTCATGTCTGCGAGTGTTGAGTGTAATTTACTCACTGGGCCTCCTCCACGGCCTCTCACAGATTGTTAGTGGTCTTCTCTCATTTTTGCTGTCTTTGGGGTTAGTGGTATTGATTTCATTTCTCATGCCTGAGGTGACCAACCTTTGAACTATAGGTTGGTTGATTGTATTAATAGTTTCAGGAAATGAAAGATTTTTGTTGGATTTTTTCCCAGTGTTCTATTTTCACTCTAATGAAATCTGTTTTGTCTTTTATTTTATTTTATTTTTCTTATGTTGTGCTTATGCTTAATTTCCTTTGTTTAACCAATTTTCTCAGATACAAGGGTATTGATTTTAGTCTTTTTTCCCTATGTACTTATTATAAATTTCCCTTAAGCATGGCTTTACCAAATTCCTCAAATTTTGATAAATTGTCTTTTCAATGTTTCTCATAGGATTTTAGTTCAGTATAATTTCTCTTGAGATCTTCTTGGCTCATGCTCTATATAGAAATGTGTGTTCGATTTGTAATTTTTGAGAAATTTTAAGCATTCTTTCAGTTACAGGTTTCCATTTTACTCTGAATGTGCTTTAAGAGTAAATTTCATATGATTTCTCTTCTAGCGATTTTATTGTATTTTGTTCATCACAGAGTGTGATTTTGTGAATGTTTCATATACGCTTGAGAATAATATATGTCTTCATGCTGCTAGCACATATGCTAAAAACATCTTACACGATTTGATTGACAGTGTTGTTTAGATCTATTGTACAGTTAGTCTTCTGTCTGCTTAATTTGTTTCTAAAAGGCATGTTATACAAGTCAACTATGGCTTAACCTTTAGTTCTCAGTTCTTCCTCACTTGTACACATATTTAAAATTTCTAAATTCCAAAGAATCAACTCTCCATCATTCACCATTATTTCCCCTTATGTGGTAATGTGCTCCAAGTCCTAAAAGAATTACTTGAATATTCTTTTACTTAGTGATGACATGGCTTAACTTTTCCCTACTGCATATATGTTCACTCAGCAGTGTTTTTATGTTCAAAATGAGTTTATCAAAGATAATTATAATTGGGTCTTCTTTTTCTATCCATGTTGAAAATTTCAGATCCAAAATTGTAGCTTTCTGTTCATACTTGTTTTGAGTGACCATCTAACATATGGATTAACATGTACCAGGTTTATACCCATTGCAGTTGCTTGTTGGCTTTTTCTTCTGTTTTCCTTATATCTTTGTCTTCTTCGAGTTTCTAAAATAAATTTCCATTTTACCTCTATGTTAGTGTATCAAATACCTTTCTTATGAAAGTGCTTTAGTGATTGTTCTAGGATTTAAGTACTGGGGGGGGGGTGTTCTTATCCTGAAACAACACATGTGAAAGTCTAAGGATCAGGACCCACTGTGGAAGAGTGGGTAGAAAAGAGCTGCCAGCCAAAGACTGCAGAGGAGTCTATAGGTCACCAGCACAAGGAGATGCTATCCATAACTGCCTGGTGTCATCTATCTGGCCAGATTTTGAAAAATATTTTCCTGAATATTTTTCTGATCAACTTGGAAGGCTCATTGATTCCTCATTGTGTTAATCTTCTCCTTGTTTCCTTTAAATTTCTACACATTGTGTCTACCACATAAAGTTTCTATTTTATTTTTAAAGTGGTGTAATTTTTCAAAATTATCAGAGGTTTTTCTTAATTTTCCCCAAGTATCAGTGTGTTAGATCTACAGCCCCATAAAAACTTCAGTTTTGATTTTAAAATAAACCCTGACCACAGTTTAACCTTGGAATAAATTTTTAACCCTTTCAAGATGAAGAGAAGATTGTTAAACTCAAAAGTCACCCTCAACATCTGAGGTATTTCATTCACTATCTATGCATTTAGTGATACATTAACTATGGCACAGATTTGAACTCATTTTAGCTATATGCAGTATTAAAGGCAAGATTAGAGTTGTGAGACATGATTAACTAAGAAAGTAACATTTAAAAGACATTGTTATTAAGAATGGCTCAGCTTCTAATATCAAAAATTGACAAATGGGACCTCACGAATCTGAAAAGCCTTTGTAAGTCAAAGGACACTGTCAATAGGACAAAATGGAAACCTAAAATTGGAAAAAGATCTTTATCAATCCTACATATGATAGAGGACTAATATCCAAAATATACAAAGAACTCAAGTTAAACTCCAGAAAACCAAATAAGCCAATTAACAACTGAGTATAGAACTAAACAAAGGATTTTCAACTGAGGAATAATGAATGGGCTGAGAAGCATCTAAAGAAATATTCATGTCATATGATTTCTCCTTTCCCAGTTTCCCCTCAAAATAAAAAAAAAAAAAGAAAAAATAAAAAAAAAAAAGAACAAACCACTGTTCCCTCCCCCCTCCCTCTGCTCACCACCCCACCCTCTCCCGCTCACTGGCTCTGGTATTCCCCTACACTGGGGCACAAAACCTTTACAGGGCCAAGGGCCTCTCCTCCCATTGATGAACAACTTGGCCATCCTCTACTATACACATACTGCCAGAGCCATCAGTCTCACCATGTGTATATGACATGCAAATAAAGAAAATATCTAATAAACATGCAAAAAAGAATATTTATTTAAACTTGTGAGATCTAGACATTTTTTCCTGAGCCCTTGTTCTTCATGTAAGACAGCCCTTTGAAATAAATGATGCTTCCAGTTTAAAAAAAAATATTTAAAATGTACCTAAATGTGGGGATTATGCCACTCACAGGTAGCTTGATCATCTCCTGTCAAAGAGCGTAATCAAGACAGTCTCCCCAGATGTGTCCACACATCTGGCCATGTTCTAGATACTCTCATTCATGTAAACTCACTTCCTAGGTGATTTTAGATGGTGTCAAGTTGACACATAAAGCTAAACATCACGGGATTTCTTCCCTTCCTCAATAAACTGTTGCAAAAAAAAAAAAAAAAAAAAAAAAAAAGGAATAAATAAATAAATAAATAAATATTCAACATCCTTAGTAATAAGGAAAATGCAAATCAAAATGACCCTGAAATTCCACCTCACATCAGTCAGAATGGCTAAGATCGAAATCTCAGGTGACAGCAGATGCTGGTGAGGATGAGGAGAAAAAGGAGCAGTCCTCCATTGCTGGTGGGATTGCAAGCTGGCACAAACATTTTCTAAAACAATCTGGTGGTTCCTCAGAAAACTGAAACTAGTTCTACTTGAAGACCCAGCTATACCACTAGTGTCCAAGTATCGAAAATTTGCTCCAATATATAACAAGAACACATGATCCACTGTGTTCATAGCAGCCTTATTTATAATAGCCAGAAGCTAGAAACAACCCAGATATCCTTCAAAGGAAGAATGAATACAGAAAATTGTGGTACATTTATACAGTGGAGTGTGTCTTAGCTATTAAAAATGATGACTGACGAATTTTGTAAGCAAATGAATGGAACTAGAAAATACTATCCCAAGTACGGTAGTCAAGACCCAAAATGACATATATGTTATGTATTCACTGATAAGTGAATATTAATTAAAAAGCAACTCATAGACCATATGAAGCCTAACTAAAAGGAAGGCCAAAGTATGAATGTTTCAATCCCACTTAGAAGATGAAGAAAATTATCGTTGGAGGTAGAGAGGGAGGAACCTGGTTGGGGATGAGAAGAGGGTTGGCAAAGGGGCAGGGCAGGATAAGGTATAGGGAAGAGACACGAGAGAAGACCAGAGGGCCAGGAGAATGAAGAAAAATATGTAGCTGGGGTCTGGAGGACCACTAGAAAGTCCCAGATGTCAGAGAAGAAAGAAGTTCCCAGAACCCAATGGGGCTGATATTAGCCAAAGTACCCAACAGAGGGGAGATAGAACATGAAGAAACCACCTCCAGTAGATAGACATGGCCCCCCATGGAGGGATGGAGCCATCTACCTATCTCAAAATATGTAACCCAGAATTGTTCCTGTCCAAAGGAAACACAGGGACAAAAAGTAGATAAGAAATTGAAGGAAAGGCCATCAAGAGACAGCCACACCTTGGGATCCAGTCCATCTTACAGACACCAAACCCCAACACTATTGCTGATGCCAAGCACTGTTTGCAGACAGTAGCATGGGATAGCTGTCCTCTGAAAGTCTCTGCCAGTTTCTGACTAAGACAGGTGCAGATACTCATAGCCAACCATTTGACTGAGCCCAGGGACCCCAATGGAAGCATTAGTGGAAATACTTTACTTGAGCTGAAGAGGATTGCAAGCCCATAAGAACAGTATCAACTAACAGGACTCCTCAGAGCTGCCAGGGACTAAACCACCAACCAAAGAATTCACATAAAAGGACCCATATCTCTTGCTGCATATGCAGAAGAGGACTGCCTTACAAGGTGGCATCAGTGGGAGGAGAGGCACTTGGTCCTGTGGAGACTTGATGCCTCAGAGGGGGGGGGATGGTAGGGGGTGAGGTGGGAGTGGGTGGGTCAGTGGGGGAGTATCCACTTAGAGGCAAAGGGGAGGGCAGAGGAAGTGGGGGACTTGGGGAGGGGACACTGAGATGGCAGATAACATTTGGAATGTAAAAAAAATAAAATAATCTTTTTAAAAAGGCAGACTTCAGGAAAACAAATGTTCAGTGACATTTTACAATTACAAAACATACTAAAGGAATATATTTTGAAAGAACTGTTTTATTTTTAATTATATGTATAATGTGTGTCCATGTGTGCATATGTGTGAACGCTCATTAAGGCAGGAGAGGGTGTCAAATCCCTGCAGGTGGAGTTACAAGCAGATGTGAACCATCTAACATGGATGCTAGGAATATAACTTAGATTCTCTGGAAGACCAGGAAGTTCTCCCAACCCATTAATCATCTCACAGCTCACACATATATTTGTTACTTATATACATCAGATACTTAATAAAGTTTTGGCTTGAAAAGCATATTCCAATCATCTAAATATTGGACCTTGAAATTGGCTTATCTAAGTTAGGAGTAAAATTAAACACATTTTCTTTGGTTTCCTATGCTCATACATCTTCTTTTTCTGAGATTACATTAATGCATTTTATTCTTATTACCTAAATGTAAATTAAGCAAATAAATGGGCTATGGAACTCTGAGATTATCTTTTGTTTTGTGAAGTTTTTGTCTTATTTAGCTCTTTACTTAGAGATAAATATCAGACTCTGATGTGTGGTATTGAAGGTACTCTGCAATGTGCCATTAACCTATTACTATGGCACATGCTGCTCTGTGGCATTCTTCAAGCTGGGCAGTAACCATAGTTTCAGTGAGTTGTGTAAATAAGCCAACCTTTCCTCTGGTATTGGCAAGCTCTCTGTAGATGCAGCCCTTGCTCTGCTGAGTATGTGTAATTTGTATATTAATTTACCTAAAACCTAAGCCATTACCTGTTGGCTGAAGGCTCCAGCATTGGCATAGAAGTACTGTAGTGCACAAGTAATCAGAATTTTTAAAATTCACTGTTTACTAAGAGAGACAGGAATGTAAGTTGACAGTTATAGTACTCTAAGATAAACATCATATTAGAGAATGATACAAAAATCTTTCTCCAAATTCTTATATTTAGATAATTTAATAATTTCTCTTTGCATATGATATCTTTATTTTACTTATTTTGCTCTATAGAATGATAAATTATTTTCATAATCTCTTATTTAATATAACATTCATGAAGAAAAATAAAATATCTTATTCATTACTTTATTGTCATAATAAGTAGCATATTGCTTTGAGAACCATTGTTTGGAAAGCTTTGCTAGAATAAACCCTTAATGTTTAGACAGTATTTAAATATTAAAACTGATATTTTGTTAATGTTTCTTACCAAAATATTCTTTCTGTTACAAAGGCTGAACAATTTTTGGAAGTCTTTATATTTAGGACTACTACATAATATAGCTTACATGTAAATATTTATGTGTATTGTTTCCTAAGCTCTTTTTAATTAAAGATTGATACTTGTCATTTTAAAGGTAAAATCCAGAACACTATCTCTTATGCAAGATATTTCTAAAGATTAAGACATAAAATATAAAGATGCTCATTAGTGTCCATTATGCTTAATATTTTAATATATAAATACAGAGAAAAGTCTAATTTGAAATGAGTATTAAAAGAACCTCCTCTGAGATATTGTAGTAAGTAGATACTATTAATATAAATTGTGGTGAATAGATATGATTAATATAAATTATGGTGATTTTAAAAATGTTTTAGGAAGTTATTTGGAAGTATATATTACACAGCTGATTTTAAGGTACCGTTATCATTTCTAGGTACAGGCAAGTACCTACAGTGGTGAGTTAAGTGAAGATATTAATTTATATTCATTTGATTTGTATTTCTTTTTGTTCAAAGCAGTAAATTTGACTTGCCTGTATTGTATAGTAAAGGACAACAAATTTCCTGCAGACTGTGAAAAACACCTACACAAAACCCAAGCTAGGAGATGCTATTCAGCAAAGGTTTAGAAGGGGAGAGAAAGACAAAGGGAATGGTTGAGCAGAGAAGCTATGATTACAACCAAGCTGACTGCTGAAGGAGTCAGATCCCAATCACATACACACTGCATTGTTTATTTGAATCACATCTTCAGGAGTAACCTTAAGTATGGATGAAACAGGGTTTATTAAGAGTGTTGATTAGCTGGGCAGTGGTGGCACATGCCTTTAATCCCAGCACTTGGGAGGTAGAGGCAGACAGATTTCTGAGTTTGAGGCCAGCCTGGTCTACAGAGTGAGTTCCAGGACAGTCAAGGCTACACAGAGAAACCCTGTCTCAAAAAACCAAAAAAAAAAAAAGTGTTTAGATTAAAGCAGTGTTAGCTTGTAATAGAGTGAGAAAACTCATCTGTTACTTGTTTCTTCTTTTAGCACACACAATATGAGCAACTCAAAATATCTTGTGAGACTAGACATAAAATATGTCTCTTCATCTCTTCCATCCTCCTTCCCATGCTAACTTGCTTCACTCAGATAAGTGCAACACAAAATTTATGGTTATTGGCTTTATCATTTTATTTTATTTTGTTATTTTGTTTTGTTTTACCTTTTGGTATTTTGAGACAGCTTTCTTTATCTATTAACTGACCACATCAAACTTTCAATCCTGCTTCAGCCTCCTAAATTTTGTTATTGGATATGTGGCTCGTCATGCCCAGCTTGATTAAGGAAATATACAAGGAAATTAATAAGTGTGAGGACTATGAAAACTAATGACATTTTCTAAAGTTAATTCAAAATTAAATGGAGTCAATGTGTGAACACCAATGAATGTCATTGTCACTGGGCAATTTAGCTCCCATTGCAGCAAGAGGGCAGGAAAAGCTAAAAAAGCAGCCTGTTAGCACTAACAAAATGCCTGAGATTTGATCATCAATCCTAAGAAGTTTCTCTGTTCAAAGTTGTGGCTTTAAAGAAATATTAGAACTTTGAAACTTGAAATGAAGTATTATGATGTAATACAACAGCTTATGTATTAAATGCTTGGCCCCCTTCCTATTAGAGCACCTACTTAAAGGAAGTTAGGTCACAGGCAATGCGCTCAAAGGGGATGACATAAGGACCTGAGATCCTTCTCTTCCTACTCTTTGCTTTCTGACCTCAAAGAGGTGAGCAGCTTTTCTGTCACTCTCCCCCACCTTGACACTGTGACTCACCACAGGCTCAGAAACAATAGGCTGAGAAATCATGAACTTTCAAAATTCCGAGCCTAAACAAATCATCCTTTCCTCGTTATCAGCTGTTTTCACAAACACCCTTGTTATGATAAGAGACCGACCAGCATATGAGTCACTTAGAGCCTTAGAACTTGAACCCCTTTCTTTACCTTCTTGGAGAATACAACATTCCTCTCTAACAAAGTCTAACATATTTTTTTTTTCTGAAAACCTACGCAGAGACCCTTAAGACTTACATGATAATATATGACTTCTCTTGGGTATTTCAGTGGAAGAAACTGATTAAATGCCGGTGAATTTACAGGACCATGTCAATATGAACACTGAACTGGATTTGAAGTTGTTTGATCAAGGATGGCATGGAAGTAAAATTAGATTAAATTTTGATAAGGAAATATATATATATATTTCTAAATATATATATATATATATACATTTAGAAATGATGCAGAACACTATGGAATGCCTCTGGTGCTACATGCTTTGAGGGGAACTCTTGTAGTGGGATCAAAGTGTGGAGAGGACACAGTACTCTAGATAAATTGAGTGAACTTTCAGAACTGACTAGCTGACCATGATCTAGAGGAAACTGATGGGTTTGCCATTTATAACAAAGAATGGTCCCAACATCGAGAAAGATAGCGTTAGTTTATTTTTTTTCTGAACTGGTATTTGAAAATGAATATGGTGTAATGCCTAAAGGAAAAAAATCAGCATGATGTTGAAGCTTCTACCTAGCAGACAGCTAAAAAGACAGCAAACATTTTTCACAACACATGATAGTTGGCCAATCTATAAGGGGATTGCTTAGACTATAAAATCAAATTCGTTACAAATCAACTAGTATAATTGAAATCTGAAGAAATGCATTCCACTAAAAGTTCATGTTCTTCGTTTAGCTTACATTGGCTTGAGAGAATGAAGCCCTGCGAGACTGAAATATCACAATATCTATAGAAAGCATTTCTCCAGATATTTCTTCTGGCACTTAGCTGATATAAGCATTTATTTTCTGAAGAAAATAGACAAATTTAAAACATATGGGCAGAGTATGTTGTGTTTATGTATTTAAAAATATATATATATGTGTGTGTGTGTGTGTGTGTGTGTGTGTATATGTGTGTGTGTGTGTGTGTGTGTGTACTGACACATATATATAGTTAACAGCAATTAAAAAGAGCCATAAAGTTTAAAGATTGTAGGGAAGTACATAGGAGTTAGAGTGAGGGAAGAGAAGGGTAAATGATGTGATCAGTTATAGAACAATCTCAAAAAATAAAATAAATGAAATAGTTCATTAAAAAAAAAGCTTTGGGATGACATTTTGTCGAGAGTGATAAACAGAATCGATTGTCTTCATGGTTTCCCAATAGGACAAGCAGGAATAAACCTCACCTGTGGAGGCACAAACTGTAATTCGTTTTAGCAATTTTCTTTTGCATCAAGATAAATTGGAGTACTCACTGAGCTCAACAGTTCAGTAGTAGAGAATTGGTAGTGTAGGAGGGTGTGGGTTGGATAGAAGATGACACTCCACTGATTGCCCAATTAAGTCCAGACACCCCAGTTCCCTAATCCCAGCAGTGGTGGATATTCAAGAGGACACTGGTGATCCTTATGAAAGTCTCCTCTGACTTGGGAAACTGCCAGTCCCATAGCATGCTGTATTAATTTCATTCCTAAATCTGGAATGTCAATTTAGAATGTGAGAAACTTGCAGTCGCAGATGCTGGCTATTCTAAAACATGCTGCTAGCCCCTCCCACTGCTCCTCAAACAGTTAAGGGCCCAAGGACACCACAAAAGCCTGGAGGATCCAATGAAGCTCTTTGGTTTCATCTTGCAGCTGCATCTTTACGAGTCTGGCACATATGAGCTGTATGTGTCAACTAGCCTTCCCTGGGTTTAGCGATCAGTTTACACATTGTTCCTTAAGATTTGAAAACCATGAAATCATGACCAGATTGCAATTTCCCAAAAGCCCTGCAAGCTTTCAGGTGACTCAGGTCTGCCCTCACCATTTAGAATCATTGTTTCTCCACTGTTTGATTGGTTGTTTTTGTTGTTGTTGTTGTTGTTTGGTTGGTTGGTTGGTTTTGTTTTGTTTGTTTGTTTTGTTTTTATAAAACTGCATTCTGGCCCCAGAATTGCAGTATATCACCTTTGCAGGCTCCTGTCTCTAGAAAAGAGGAGGCTGGAATCCTAATCATTTTCTTCTTGGTTGGATGTTTCTTTCTTTATGATATTTTTCTCATAATATTCAGAAAATTTCAATTCTATATACCAAGAAATGTAAAAGTGGTTTGAACACACACACACACACACACACACACACACACACACACACAAACACATACAAATACACACCAAAACTTCCTCTCTAAGCTCTGGGTCCTTGGAGTCTCTTAACTTAAATGCCAAGTACAATATGCAAAGATTCTTCCCAAAGACATGTCCTTGGCTTTGCTATCTAGCAGTATTAGTGCATTGTCAAGTGTGTGCTAATAACATTAACAGCATATAGGACATCTTTGACCTGTACTTTAATGCCATTGAAAAGAAAGAAGATAAATATTAGTATCCCAAATCAGTTTAATCATCATCATGTTTTGTTATCATGTTAGTTAATTAAACAGGAAAATATAGTCTAAAAATTTGTTCCATTTAACTATTTCATCATTTAAAACCTTGTCATCCTAATTATTTTGTACTGCATCCTTAGTAAAACTTATTCTTTTAAGAGTGGAATAGAAAGGCAAAAGACAAACTGAGTGTTGGTTCATGGGGTGGAAATGAAATGTAAGAATTTTGACTTTAAAAACACGTAAGTGAAATCCGAGCTCAAATGAAGCATTGGAATACACAGACCAGTTGTCTGCACTTGATAAATATATATTTATAATTGCTCAAATCATATTTCAAATTGTCTCTATGAATACAACCTCCCTAGAATATTTTAAAGCTTTCAATGCTTTTATTAGGCACATATATTATAAAGTGTGAAATGATTATTTAATGAACTTTCTTTTCTGCTTCAGCTGCTACTATGACGCCCCCACCCACAAAACTGCATTGAAGCAAAAGCAGTGTATTATAAATAGACCGTTTCTAAAGACTATGATATGGAATTATTTCAAAACTTGATGTTGTGAACAGGTGCTGCAGGAGATTTTATATAGAAATCAGAGCACTTCGATTGTCCTATTAGATGTCAACGAGTGGAGATGCTTTGATACATAAAAGCAGCGTATAAAAGTCAAGTCCAGAGCTTCAGATAGCTGTGTAGAACTCTGCTTTGTGTCATCATTAAGCTATTCATGCTGCCTGCATGGATGGAGTCTACGGTTTCAGTTCAAACACAAAATTAAAATTTCCCGATGAAAAGAATAGGGATCATAAAAACTTCCACTAAATGAATTAAGGGGAAAAGTCAATTATTACAACAAAATTCAGAAATTGTTATTTGTGACACATAAAATCCTCAAATTTTTAATTACATTTGTTTGTTGATATTTTCATGCATGTATGAAATGTATTCTGTTGACTCTCACCCACAAATCTATTTCCTACAATGTGTATTTCTTTGTGTGTGTGTGTGTGTGTGTGTGTGTGCACATGCGCACGTGTGTGTGTGTGTGTGTGTGTGTGTCCCATTGAGTTTTCTAATGCTGCACCATAAAACATGAGAGTTACTGCTCTCCAGTGCAGACTAGTGAACATACACTTTAAAAAGGCAAAAAATCTTATTAACATAACCAAGGTGTTGATTATTCTATGCCCCTCTTTTCAAAATATTTTTCAAGAATGAGAATTTTGAGGGATGAAAGAAATGTACCAACACAATTCTGAAAGTAGTCATTTCTGTCTGTCCCAGAACTTCATTAAGGTGTTAAAATAGAATATTTAATGTAATTTCTTTTAACACATTCACTTACATGCAGTTAAGAATATAAAATCAAAGATATCAATTCAAACTGGAGTGACAATTGCTAAGAAAAGTAAATAAAAGACATTTATGGAACTATAGTAGTTCTTGATGACTCATTTCACTTGTCTTTTTGAGAAGCAGAAATTGAGTAGGGGGAAAATAATTTATTGAAATTATTATTGAAAATTGAAATACATCTTTTATTACAACATGAAAATTTTCTGCTCTTCTGGCCCTGAATCCACTTAGTTTCACCAAACATTAGACATTTGCTTTCTATCAAATCCTGCACTAACCACTCAATTAATAATGAGTGAATGACACTATGACCAGTTCTCTGCTTCCTCAGGGTGTTGCTCTTGTGTGGAAATATTCAAGTGCAAAACTAGAATACTGTTCAAAACACAGCTTCTTCATGTCACAGCTTCTTCATGATTACAACTCTGCCTCTGAAGATAAAGGAAAAGAACTTCTCTATCAGCCGGGCAGTGGTGGCCCATGGCTTTAATCCCAGAACTTGGGAGGCAGAGGCAGGCAGATTTCTGAATTCAAGGCCAGCCTGGTCTAAAGAGTGAGTTCCAGGACAGCCAGGGCTACATAGAGAAGCCTTGACTTGAAAAAAAAAAAAAAAAAAAAGAACTTCTGAACTCTATTTAAGACAAGGCTTTGCACATCACAAACATACATGAAATCTAGGAAAGAAGAGATGCTGTAATTTATTAACTTGAATGTTGGGCAGAAACAGACCTGAAGGAAGGAGAGAGTATTGGCAACAGATTTTTACAGTGTAGTTTTATTACTCCAAGTAAGAGTATGCTAAGGTAATTGAAACACCTACTTTGTAAGGCAGTCCTCACTACCAACAAAAGAAGCAATATATTTTGATTAATCAGATATCAGGTACTACTCTGCTTTAAGTCCCGTATATTAAACAAGGACTACATGTGGAAACCTTGTGGACTTTACTTCCCATTTCCCCTCTGTCCACATGATTAAAAGGTGAATGGATGTTATTTATCCCAAAGCCACATCATGCACAGAACTCTGGCATACTTGGGGGAATTGTTTTATAGTTAATGAACTGCTAAAAGAGTTTCTAGCAAAGCAAAATAATGTATCAAATTCATTTTCCACTTTAAAATATATGCTCATAATTTTTGATACATAGGGGAAATGTCAAATTCATAACAGTCATTTGAAGTTAAAAATAGTTTCTAGTTGAGCACTGCTGGGGAGTGGAGGTGAAGTAAGGGGCAAAGAATTAAACAGGCTTGTCCTGACCGGAAGCATACATCCACCACTGCCAAGTACTTCCTGAGCATCTGAGCAAGCAAATGGGCAAATGGCTTCCAGCCTCAGTAGAGAGTCTGATTGTCCATTTTAAAGAAATTTAATAGTGTTAATGTTCAATACAAAACATAGTGAAGAAACCAACATTGTTTTCAGCTTTCCAAATATAAATATTCCCTTTGTTGTTGTTGTTGTTGTTGTTGTTGTTGTTGTTGTGCATAAGTCCATGATGCCTGTTCTACAATTTTAAAAAATACAAACTTGAGAAGATACTTGTGCTCAACAATATTGCTAAGAGAGGGTGGATACGAATCACAGCCTCAGCCTATCAAGCCTGTTTCTTCTTCTAGACATTCCATGCACCTCAAACCCCAGCCCTTGTGACATTTATTCTCCTTAAATACAATTCCTTAGGTATTTACTACATTTAAGGAAGGTATTTATTAAAAACATAGAAATTAAATTTATTAAATGTATTTGCTATACCAAGAAATGCATATTCTCTTTCTTAAATTGGGTCTTGTAACCACTGTACCACACTGCAGTTTATATGTGACGTACTCACTGAGGTATGTCAAGCAAACTTTCTGTGTGATTGATCAGACACATTTCTATGTATGCTTGCTTTTATTCCAAGTACATTTTCTTTCAAAACACAGTTCACTCAAGGATCTTTAAATATACAAGACAAACAAAAGTCTGTGTCTGTGGATAGCATTCTTTCTGTTTCTATAGCTCGCTATACATTTTGATTATTTTAATTTCTATATTTGAAAATCTTAATTTTTTATTTAATTGTATTGTGTGTGTTGTGTCCATGTGTGAATTCAAGTGTCCCCGGTAACTAGAGGTACAAGCTACTGTGATATTCCTGAACGTGGATGCTGGCAAATGAAACAGGGACCTCTATAAACAATCTCTCTTATTTCTGAACCATTTCTGTGTGCCTGATTATAAAGATTTTAACCCATCCATTATTGTTGGATACTCACTGAAGCTCATTGTTCACAAGTAGTTTGTAGAGTGTTTTTTATATAGCTATATGATCATTTTTCAGAGTAAATTTTGTATATAAAATTGCATTTTAAAGGCCTTGATACAGATTTTTGACTACTAATTCTGTGCAAGCTCCAGGGAGGCCAGAGAATGCCCTGCTTGCCTTGCTCCTTGGCAATGTCCTTTCCCTCCCTCTGGCTGTGCTTTGTCATCTCCAGGCAACAGGAAGGCTGGGCTCTGAGCCCAGCAGTATGCATTTACTCATCAAAGTGAGTGCAGTTCTGACCTTGTCATATCTTTGTATTCTTAGCCATAAAACTTTCACAAGTGGGTTAAACTCTGCCTTGCTTGTTCAGAGGTTTTATATTTTGTATATAACTCACAGTTTGCCAAACATTTCACACCTCTTTGCTCCTTTAGTTTCTTTGTGTATTTCATTTTAGTTTATGGTGCTTGTTTTCTATAAAGTTTTTTTTTTTCTCTCGTGTCCTTCTTTTTTTCCTCTTCCTACTTCTTTTTTTGTCCCTTCATGTTATTGTTGATATTGTTGTTCTTGAAGAGGTTTAAATCAACAGGATTAATCCATACATAAACTCACAGGCCTGCATGGATCTGCACCAGATGGGGCCCTAGAGCTGAAAGGAGAAGTAGACACATGCCCCTATCTTTAACCCAGAAGCAAATAAAAAATTAGTTTTCTCTAAGGGAATCTCACTGGGGAAACAAACTACTCTTAAGGGTAGGCTGCATTTCCAGTACTAAATGGCCATCAAAATATAAGCTCAACAGTGATGTTGCAGGCTTCTTATTTTGTGAGGGCTTTCAGGGTTTTTTTTTCTGTTTTCTATCATCTATCTATCTATCTATCTATCTATCTATCTATCTATCTATCTATCTATCTATCCACCTATCTAATGTATCTATTTATCTATCTATCCATCATCTATCTATCATCATATATTCTCTCTCTCTTCCCTTCTTCCTCTCCTCCCTCCCTCCTTCCTACACATCCTTTACATGTACATTATAGCTTCCTGTTTCATGTTTTTATATGATTCCTGGGTGTGTTAATAAGTGGGTCTCTGAATCCACACCCATTTCTAGTACCTTTTCTTTTTCTCATTTCCTACTCTTAGTTTGTTTTTGTCCTATTGCCCTGTGTTGGTTGTGTTTTTATCTTATTTTACTTTATTATTGTCCGTTAGAAGCCTGTGTGTTTTCTAATGAGGGACAGAAATGGGGTGGATCTGGATGGGTGGGGAGGTAGGGAGGAACTTGCAGGAGTAGAGGGAAGGGAAGCCTTAATCAGGGTATATTATGTGAGGAAAATAGCCCTCTATTTTCAATAAAAGGAAAAAAATAGCAACATAAATGTATTTCTTTGGAGTTTCATTTTGAGGTTAAACTAGAGAGGAGGTTATACTTGGCATGTCTTTTGATGACATGAAACCAAATGAAAAGTGAACCATTATGTGGCATGGCTTATGGATCCCTTTAAAACCCAAGGTTTGCAAGTGTCAGTGCTAAAGGGAGTGCACTAAACATTTAAACACAGGTAGCAATAATCACCAAAAAGAAAGCTAGAACGTCAGATAAATATGTTATTATTTCTTGGGTTTAAAAAAAATAAAATAAAACATTAAGCACAGTTTCTTTTTATTCTTTTACATTGAATTGGCTACCTATTACTAACTCATTTCTCACCAATTGACTAGAGATACCATTTCATATGCAGTTCACATGACTGTAGACTTGGCTCTTCCTGATTTGAATTCTCTCCTTGGTGATGGGTGGGTGTGCATCTGCTCATTTCCCACTACTCAATATGTAAAAGACTTTTATTTTGGTGTCCA
This sequence comes from Montemys delectorum, assembly GCA_019843815.1. Classification (NCBI taxonomy): domain Eukaryota; kingdom Metazoa; phylum Chordata; class Mammalia; order Rodentia; family Muridae; genus Montemys; species Montemys delectorum. Next base: position 46,890 of record JADRCD010144875.1, read on the forward strand.
GTGTTGATCCATAAAATTCCTTACTCTCAAACATTCTCCTTCTTTTGACCTTCAATTATGTATATAATTCTGTGAGCCTGAAAGTAGTCTCTTACCACAGTATCCTTGTATAATTCAAGGATACACTGTCAGGTCAGTTCCTGGCCTTCTTGTCCTTACTGAGAACAGCCACCAAAGGTCAAAACTCAAAGCAAAATTTTATCAATATTACTAAATTTTGTTGACACTGAGAAACTTCATCTGGCTACCTCCACTCCTGTCATTCACTTCTTTAGACTCCACCAAGTTCATCCTCATTCTCGATCTGTGGTGGTTTGAATAGGTATGGATCCTGCAGACTCATTGTTTCAATGCTTGGCCAATGGTGAGTGGCACTATTAGAAGGTATGGCCTTGTCAGGGTAGATGTGATCTTGTTAGAGAAAGTGTGCTAATGTGGGGGTGGGCTTTGAGGTCTTTATGCTCTTGTTCTACCCAGTGTGGGTTAAATCTTCTCCTAGCTGCCTTCAGATCAAGAATGTAGACCTCTTTTCCCCACCCGCACCATGTCTGCCTACACACTGTCATCTTTCCTATCATGATAATGGACTAAACCTCTGAATCTGTAATTCAGACCCAATTAAATGTCCAGTATAAGAGTTGCCTTAGTCATGGTATCTCTTCACAATAATCAAATGCAAACTAAACCAGGGCTCCAATAATTTTAATGAGCTACGTGGCATGTTTCTATCCTATTCAGGTGGAAATCATGAGTAGGCAAGAAATACATGTACTTCGGGTAGTCCCTGGCCCTTGATCACCAGTAGTTATACACTAAGATGACAGACGCAGAAACATATACCTTCAGGCCCCTAGAAATACAGACTTATAGTTCTTAGTCTTAGAAGTCAGACACTGTCAGTACTGAAGTGAGAAGCTTGCTGCTTTGAGTTCCGGTTGCCAATGACTTAACACACAGCAGCTAGGGAAATCCTCTGGTCTTTGTCACATGTGGGAACAAGAGCAGTCAGCAAGAATCAGTGCCAACTAATGTCATAGGTCCTAAGCCCTGTGTTCTGACCCTCTCTTTTTATAGCAGTTTATGGTCTCTCTCTTAAGATTCAACTGTCAGGACCTTCAACCCTTAAAACAGTTAATAATGCAATTTTTGAGTCTCAGCTGGCAGGACCCTTAGCCTTCAAGGTTTGGCAATTCCCAGGAATTTTCTCAGTGGTCTCAATTCTCTTTCATCTTGCTTTACCTTAGGTGGTCTGCAGCTTTGATTCTGTGCTTTCTTGCATTTCAGTCTTTGTCTTTTAGTTAACTTATACACCCCCTTCTATTCTATACTTGGCTACTGCCTGAAACTCTTCAGCTGCCTTCATGTGTCTTCTGCTCTGCTTTCATGGCAGTGATTGTTTCTGCCTCTGTCTGCTTCAGCTCTTCTAGCCTATATCACCAGTTCAACTACTCTACATAAGATAAATAGCACAAGTGGGAAACAAGGGCCATCTGGAAAAATGTCTCTTATTGGCAATAGCAGAAGGGTGTTTCCAACTGAAGAACAAGTTGAGCTGAGCAACTACTCCTGCAGTCAGTAACGGGTATATCATGAGTGTGGCTTGCAAGTAAAAGATTGTATGGGAAACAACCACAACCTACTCCCACTAATCATGGGCCCCACAGAAGGATCAATGACAAGCACGTATCAAACCCTGATTTGCTTTAGAGTCATGTCTGTCTTCCAAACATACAGGTTGTCTAGAGTAATAATGACAGGAGCAATACCTTTTGGAACAAGAGTTTGGGTATCAGCTGTAATGATTAATTTAGTTGAAATGAAATCCCTTCAGAGTGGCAGTGCAGTGGATTTTTAACACAGCAGGATTGTCTTGAAAGTAGTCGTGTCATTATTTCCCAAGTAGCTGATTGGCAGCTTCATATTTGAGATAACCAGCCACAGAAAGTTATCCAACAGTTGATACTCAGTTAATAGCTTATTCTTCACAATTATAATTATTTGTAGGAAAAAACAACTATCAATAAAACACCTAAAAGATTATGCACCAAAGAATTAACATATCATTCACATTCTTAGTGCTAAAAACTTTCATTTTTCTTGTGTGTGTGTGTGTGTGTGTGTGTGTGTGTGTGTGTGTGTGTGTGTTT